>JBDFRD010195929.1:0-11781 GCA_039654405.1 Bullina lineata | reverse complement strand
GAGAGAGAGAGAGAGAGAGAGAGAGAGAGAGAGAGAGAGAGAGAGAGAGAGAGAGAGAAAGAGAGAGAGAGAGAAGAAAGCTCATCTGAAGTAACAAAAAAACGTGTCATTTTTATTAATGTTTCTTGTCCAACTTGAAAACATTCTAAAGGTTTGCTCTACCCAATAAAGTCACATTTTAATTGAAGGCAATCATTACGTTTTCATGAAGTGCCTGAATGTCCACTATTATACATTTCGACATACATAAAATCCCTCTACTAACAAGGTCGTCATTGCTCAACTCAAATTCAAAGCATTTTTTTTTTCTACGCAAGTTAAATCACAAGTCATCTGACAGGAATAGAGAATTGTAAATTATCAAGGAGTGGGGACATGAAATGGAAGTGGGAAACTTAAAATCATGGGAAAAATGATTCACTTCTTGTTACAAGTAACTTGAAACTTTACAGTTAAGGGAATATAATGCAGCCAGTAACATTTTAATTTTATTTTAAGCAGAATGACAAATGTCATAAAGGTGTGTACATAATCAACTAAAAGTTGGGAGATTTCAACCAACATTTGTCAAAATGCATAATCATGGACATTAGATTGCCACGCAATATCAGTCTCTTTGAGCGTCACTACGAAATGAACAATAGTATAACCAGTAATCCATACAATAGTTGCGTGGGCTACAGAACAAATGGAAACACAAAAGCATTAATGCAATATAATATAAGAATTTTTTCCAATATCAATGAAAGATAACTGAGCAGAAATAAATTCCATCAATTTGTTAAATGTTTACCAATTCATGTTGAAAGTCTCATTCATAAACAGACCAGAACAATGGTTTATATTTCAATTTCAACACTCCAAGTATGTAATATTTATAATTAGAATAACATTATAAAATGCAGCCTATAATGGACACACCGGTTCAAGAAATATGAAATAATGCGTACTCTCTTGTTATGCAGGAAACAACCTTAATGTCAATGTCCAAAGCAAATATATTGAATGTGATGAGACAAAGTGACAGCAAAATATAATGTTCGCACCAATAGATGCAGGCGGGCAGCGAATGTAATTGTAACACACACATGATGATGGACTTTGATCAAATGAGGCCACTTCATTCCCTGCATTTTCCTAAAGGCAGTCAACATAAAGAAAAAAAAAAAGCTAAAAACATATATATGGGTAGAACAAGTCTGAGAGCAGCAGCAGCAGCAGCAATTTGTCACTGGGGCCAGTTGGGAAACATGATGCATCATGGTTTTACATGCCTTATCCAATGCCTAGTGACAAATTTGTAACAAAATTCAATAATAAGAAGCAATTTTGTAATAATGAGTCATAGTAATCATAATAAGAAGGAAAAGTTCGATTGCTTACGTTTCGTTTAAAAGTCTTTTTATAGAATTCATTTCAGCTAACAACTTTGACCATCTAAGGACATTGCTAATTGAATATTTCCCAAAATTGTCTTCAAAAAACATTTTTAATCAACTTAAATGTGTTTTTGTTTAAATTTGTTATTATTTGCTAACTGAGACATTACTTTGATATAAATCACTTCAACACAATCAAGAAAAGAAGGAATCTTGTGAGATTTTCAACTTTTAGAATAAGAAGAAAAAAATTCTTTACTTCTTAAAATTTATACAAATCGTTTTCTTTTTAGGAAAAAGCATGGCAGACTTTTTTCTCTATGCATTACAAAAAGAGAAGAATCGGTACGATTATTTTTTTTTAAAGGAAAAAAAAAAAGAAGAAAAATAACCGTTCAAGTCACAGGGAATAATTCAGCTAACATGCTTGGTACTGTTTTCAACTTTTTAAGTCTTATAAACATAAAATAATATCCTTTACCAATCATGCTGAATTCTGGTTGGCCTCTTTGCTTAGAGCTTATTGAACAGTCTGTGGTCTAACAGCAAGTTCCCATTTTATTAACGGTAACATTTCACTTTATCGGTTAATTCCTGAAGGAATGCAATGGAAGATGAAAAAGATGGACTAGCTGGAGAAAAGACACATTTATCACTGTTAATTATAACAGTTATATTTTAAATGCTGTCATAATTATATGACAAGTTCAAAGAATAAATGTGTACTCTCTGTCACTACCCAATGTCCAAAAAGAAAAGAGAATCAGAGCAATTTAAGACTATATGAGAATGACATGGAAACTACGAATATTTTCTAAATTGCTTTTGACAAAACCAGCAGGATTTTACCATGTTTAAAAATGCAACTTAAACTTTCTCAAAAATAGCAGCTGCTGAAGTGAGCATGAAAAACAAGTTTAAAAAACTTAGTAACTTTTTAACCAAACTGTCTAAGATCATCCCGTCATCAATTTTTGTCACATTTATCTTTCTGTGCAAGTAAATGAAATGTCAGTCAATACACTGGCTAACCATTGACACTTTTCTAGCTCATATACAATACAAAAAAATATGTATATTATATATAATAAAGAGGTCAATGTACAACATTTTGACCAACTGAAGTCGGAGGGGTAGCATCAAAGTTGAAGTCCAGATTTCCCTCAAGAGTGAGCTCCTGCTTAATCACCTGATCCATATCATAATCCATTCCTGATATAAGGTCCATGTCAATGTCATGAGGAATACCTCCTGAAGAGTTGCTGTTAATCAAGTTCCCAAGACCATGAGAGTTAATTATCTGGTTATCTGTGACATGCTCTTGTATGCTACGAAGTTGGGGGTTTAGAGTGTGTTGATGGTGATGGGGGGCCCCGGTGTTGTTGGAGTTTACATTGAGTCCCAGACCCAACAAACCACCTGCAGTGTTGATATTGCTTGCAGACAGAGGGTTCACTGATCCCAGGGATAAATTTCCTCCTACTGGAGAGAAGGTGGGTGACATATTAGCTGTTGTCGGTGAACGGAAAGCCAGAGGTCCTCGGGTAAGTGCTTCTCGTAGAATGGACGATTCTGTGGCCTGTTGGAGCACCCCTGGGTGCTGCCCTTGCTGTAGAGAAGTTGAGGTGATTGGCGCGGGGACCAGATGGCGGCTGGACTGCGGGGACAACTGGCAGTTGAGGGGGGACACTGGCTGGCTACTGGCGTGTGCTGTCTGGGCCTGGGGGCTGAGATGTGTGGTAAACGAGCCAGAGTTTGGACTACCCTGTTGAGATCGATCTGGTGAGCTGAGCTGCTGCTGAGTATTGACATTGATAGAGAGTGAGTTTGGGTTGTTGGTGATGCCGACAGGGGATAAACCACTACCTCCATCCTGATCTTGCTTAATGAGAACTGTGTCATTAAATTCATGCGTTGTGTTATTGAATAAATCATTCTGGGAAAAGTGCGCAGGAGAAGACTGAATATTCACTGGGCTAGCCCTGCACTGCAACCTCATCCCATTTGTGTAATTCTGTCGGAACTCCAGCCCATTCACTTGTTTTGGGTAAGGTGGCGGGGCAGGTAGATGAGAAAACTGGTTGTCTAGACCTGAAGACTGCCTATCAACCCCTAGGAAATTGGGCAGATTGTTGAAATCCCGTGCTGTGCCTGACAAATAGGGGTCCCGAAGTCCAGATACCACATCCATGTTGAGACTGTCCTGATTGGAGAGCTTCATTCCATCCCCTAGGGAATCCACCAAGTCTGAGTAATTTTCCCCTCCTGTGTAAAGAGTAGGAGAATCACTCACCTCTGTACCCCAAGGAATGGGCGACATAGGAGGAACTTGGTTGTCATGGAGATCTGGCTCTACTGCGGCATGTATGGGCGATAAACGTCCACAGCTGCTGGCGTTAGAGCTGGCTCTGGGACGAAAGTCTCCAAAGCTTAAAGCGTCCAAGTAATCTTCACTACCTCCTGGGGACAGCGTTCCTCCATTCTCCATTGCCGTGCACAACGCTTCCACCTTTTTCCTGACTCGCCCTCTTTTCTTCTCGTAGCTCTTAGTCTCCATGCTGCCTGCCCTCCTTCTGGGAGTCTTTCCTGGCTTGGCATCTGGGTTGATAACCCACCATGAACTTTTTCCAGTTCCTTCATTTTGGATTCTCATAAACCGACTGTGTAAGGATAGGTTGTGTCGTATAGAGTTCTGTGGATAGAGGAAATTACTGTCAATGTTGGGAAACCAATCACTGGAAACCAGTGCATGAAAGAGTGATAAAAGCCACTGGATTTCTTGCACATAAAACAAAAGCCACACATTTAAGTAAACATCTAAATAGTATATTATGATACAAAATCCGGAATTTCCCCTCACTTCCCTCCCTCTCACATCAGAATATAAGCAATTCTTCCCTATTAATCAAAAATGTAATAAGTAGACTCTGGCGTAATTAGATGTTATGGATTTTTTCCCTGTCCTGTTACAAGTACATTGTTATTACAAATAATCATTACATGTACCACGCCGAGCCTTTATGACGAGAAAGACAGGTTTCAGTCAATTCAGACAGCAATCCATCCCCCCCCCCCCCCCCACACACACACACACATCCATGTAAAATTATAATTCATAGCCTTTCCTTCCGCCAACGTGGTAACTACTAGAAACTGCTTGACTAAAATGGTGGGAGAAAAGTTGGTCAACTTTGTGCCCCCGCCTTGCTTTCCCCATCCTCCACATTGAATACAATACGGGAGTGTGTCTATGTGGTATGCAGTGGGTCGCCAATCTCTCATTCCTGGACCGAATTCCACGACACTCCGCGTTGGTGTCTCACAATGACCTCCGGCCAGATCCCTACAAAGTCTCTTCACGGACGGGCGAGCGGGCGGACGGTTATAATGCGCGCACCTCTCCGAGCGGTCACGGCGTCTACCGTGTCACTTTCCTGACGACCCAGTGGGTCCTTTCTAAATTTAGGAAGCCCGGTGGTCCGTAGCTAGATTCTATAACAGACTGTAGAGTGTTTAACAGTCCGTTTGGAAAGCTGTCTTTTCTTGGGGAAATACGCGTAAGGAGGCAGACTCACTAAGCAATCATTACAGACAAACGTTAAGGACAAAGGTTGAGAAAAATCCAAGTAACTCTCGACATGGAGACAATATTAAGACGGTGTGAAACTATTTTTGGCGTATTCAACAGAAGTAGTTAATTTTGATCTCGCCCACTCATGCTCTTGGAATAATTGTTTAAATATTCAATCAAATGGAATCAATCCCAAACACTGCACAGAAGAATATTGCAAGAACTCTCTCTAGTTGTAGATTCAGAACAGAAGGAAACAGAACGAACCCTTCTCCTTCTTCTTCTTCTTCTTTTTTTTTTTTTTTGATGACGTGCTTTATGTAAATGAACCTGCATTATTTTTTATAACCACCAATGACTTCATTTGCCTCTGAGAAGAAATACAAAAGTTCGTTCTCAACGAAATTCAATTATAACTTCCCGACCCCAACTTCCTTCGTTCCACGAATATCGACTACTGAGTTCTCCATGCTTTTCCTTCACGCCAACTTCTGTCCGCACCCTCACACACTACATGTACTAGCACTGCTATAAAAACACTGCCATTCTCCAGTATAATAATACTTATAGCCTAACAATTATTCTATCCACTACATTCAGTCGATGTACAGTGATACGTGCATGTAGGCATCGTATTTATAGAATAAGCGGCAGGGTCGATGCAGAAAATCAATACAAATTAACGAGTACGAGCGAAGCATAATAGATTTCAACCATTCAACCGTTTAATGCAGTGTAATAAAATAGTGGGTACTCCCAAGCATACTACATATATGTTGGTAAGTTGAAGTAAGATTCACTTTTCTATCCATCGCATTAAAAAAACGAACGCTCATAATAGTTTCTTATGGCTGCTGTAATCACAGAACGCCAGATGTTTCAAAAAAGGGATGACTACATAACGACACAAGAAGGGAAAAAAAGACAAAGGAAATTGAATAATCGCCAATTTCAGCAAGCTTTCAGTGAAACGTGAAACGAGTTCCGCAATAATACCGAGCAAGAGCAACATACACAGACACAAAGAATACAGCGCTGTCGAAAGTGGCGAGAAAGGTGCCACAACTACGCAGATAAAACTGTGTTACCTTTCTGTTTGACCGATTTTTTTTTCGGTGTGTGCAGCGACACGCACAACTTTGACTGACCCCGTTTTGCTCTCTTCTCGGCCAGGCTGTCTTACATTACACTGCTGTCGATGACTCATAGCTCCCGTGGACGAATCGTTCTGTAGTCTTTTCTTCTTTAAAATTTCTTTTTTTTTTATTATTTTCTTGGGACTTTTCTTCTTTTCATCGCTTTTCAACCGGCTACGAGCTAATGCACTATGCACAGAACTAGACGTTTTCCTAGTTTTTCATTGCCTCCTAAAACTTCTAGGTAAAGACATTGCACCTTCGTTCTACTGGATCAATGAATGCAGAGTGAAGCTACCCAATAATATATAATCGTTACTTTGCAGTTTGTTTCTAAAAACAGAACTGATGTTCTTTCAAAAACTATACACTATAATATAATAAATATGAAATGTTGTTGATAAATTTTATATTTTGGGTCTACATATAATACAACGTCAAGTTCAAAAATGTAATAATCACGACAGTAAAAATATAGTGACGCAGCAGGACTATGTCCTGCAAGTGAAAAGGAAGAGATATGAACTAATATGGCTCTGTTTTCCAAAGTAGAGTTTGGTGTCAACTGCATAGTTCAAATCAAATAAAGAAGAACAGCAAAGCTCGAAGCTTTGGGCATCTATCTGACATAGTTAATAGAACAAGCTTCCTTTCAACAGAGTCGAAATGGAAAGGAGAGAAAGCTGAGCCATCTTTTCATAAAAAAATAAAAACGGATTGTCATGTACATAAAATCACCCCCTGAACAACGTCATATTCATTTATTTCTAAATAAAACACACGTACCGCAGTATGGAATGCCATAATCTACCAAGCGGAATGTATTTTTGCCTAAAACTAGGTTATCGTTTACTGTCCACTTGCTGAATGATCCAATTAATTAAAAACACAATCAATATCATTTGAATGCACATTGCACGGTACATTTGTTAACGGTTCAAGTTGGCATGTCACGGTTTTATGGTACGACCTGTTCGAGACTCAGAAGCGGTAGATGTTCCAAGTTCTTTCTAATAAAACAAGAGAAACCAAAGAGTAATACATTTATGTACATGTACATTATTCTACACGCGTCTCTCCATGTCATACACACACGCACACACTTTGTTATTCCACTCCACCAGAAGTACGGCCTTCACAAAAACTCGAGTTTTGCCATAACAGACTATGGATAGCCAAAATGTCATTCACCTAGCAGACTGTTGATTAAAAAAAAAGTTGCCAATATTCACAGATTCACTTTTCATCCCTACGCTAATAGTCAATACTGAAGACAATACATGAACACCGACATTAAAACATTACATAGAGCCGCAACTAGGAATACGTCAGTCTAATTAATAGACAGCATAACCATGAGTAACAATTTCGGATGAAATTTAAAAAAAAAGTGACCATGGAAATGGCACAGGAATGGATTTAGACACTTTTGTGTAAAGAATGTTCATGTTACCTGGTACATGTAGTTCGTAACATTTATAAAAAAAATCAAGGCAAAAACATGAAGGTCTATAGTCTATAGATGTTTCATTCATGCCAACAATACTTGTATTATGCTGATTCGAACCAGTGCTCCTCTAGTCCAGAAGCCATGCTTTCCAACACTGGCATTAGTCATGTACATGTACATTGTATTACAATTTACAATGATGCACACCCGTGTTCATGTGAGGGGCGGCACGTGTACTGTCACACACACACACCATTGAGTTGCCACTTTTCTTCTGCATACCTGACAAAATTTGTAACAATGCACTAAGTCTAACCCTGTAGATCTACAACCTATTTTGCCTTGCGCTACAAGTGTACCATGTCCTTAATTAAAGCGTCAACCTACTTTCTATATTCACACACGGTAGGAGTACGAGGACTGCCATTGACGAGCGGGCGCATCTGATTACATAGCAAGAGGGAGCAAGGTGAAACATGAGAATCTGCTAACACAGCAGTTTTGTTTTTTTTTAATAAAAGTGGAAACACAATGTCGAGGCTTCTCTTGCAAACAGTGAATAGAAGGCTCCTTAATGACACGGGATGTAGAACCATTACATGTACCACCTCACCGGGTAAAATTGGGAAAGTTAGTGTTTGACCAACAGACCTGTCGCGATCGACAACGTAAGTACTGAAACTGGAACGAATTGGTCGAAACGGGTTTGAGATAATTTTATGCATGCGAGAAAGCTTTTCAGCCACTATACTGTATACCATCTATAAAATAGGAAGAGTGAAACGTAGTGATAATAACTTAATTATAGAAAATACGCAAATAAGCTAGCTCCACCCCTCCCACAAGCACTATCACCACATTCCCCCATATTAATTCGCTTCTTCACTTCATTTGTCCCATAACCCTCTAGACTCGTAGGTGCACTGCATCGCTGAACGCTGCACCAGCTGTTTCCACCTGTAACGGTCATCGGCGATGGATTGGTTGTGGCGAGATTTTCTCCTGTCCACTCCGCAATGCTATCTATCCATCTCTTACTCTTACTCTGTCTCCCACGTCGTCTTTTTCCCTGCACTTCTTCAGTAAGACCAAAATATTGAAACTGACAGGGACTCCTAAAATCAGCGTGCATTCTTAACCATTTGCTCATGCACCAAAACTTAGTCACAGTGTAAAGTGCAAAAAATGCTTTAAAATACTGGTCACACACAGTGGGGAAAACGGAACACATCTTCCTGCAACTATGCTAAAAGACCAAGATTTCATTTATTATGAGCCATAAAAAGTAAATGCAAAAGAAAAAAAAAGGAAGATTCACTGCATTATACATGTAACATTTTTCGTAGAAATTTGACCATCACATCATCTCCATTTATAAGCAGTCAAACAACTTGCACCAATATCACCTATAGAAACTGAAATAAAGTCTTCAGGCCAGAAAGATGCTAAGCTTTTATAATGATTTCAGTAATGTGAAGCTGAACATAGGATACCAAATCACCTATGGACAGTATGTTAGTCTGTTGTAGGTTTAATTCCCTACAGAATGTAAGCCCCCCCGGGAAAAATGCAATTACATCACAAGTACTGAGGTATTCTGAGACCAATGCTCTGGCCATTGCATCCACAATGTTTATATGATGCTGTTGAAAAGTAAGCAATTGCACCATCCATATAAAGTAAAGGAAACTTTATTTTGAATGTTTGAAAATGAACTAGACGCTTTATTTGTGTTTTTTATGTTATTTGCTTTGAAATTTACGTTACCCACAATCCTATTGCTGAAAAAAACAACAACAACAACAACTTCAAGATGTTGGAGATCCACATTAACCTGTATGTGTCAAATCTATATTTAAGTTAATGAGGAAAAGCATTTTAAAAATTAATTTCTTATAAAAGGGGTTTTATGGCAAAATGATTAGAACACTCAAAATGTAACCAGAATGATGCAAGTTTAAATCCTACCACTACTACCAGTCTTGAAATTACATTCTTAGAAAGTAAACTACAAAACTGTTCCTCTCTCCACCCTGGAGCAAACTGGGTGCGAGTATATTTTGATGAAGAAGCAATTCTATAAGAACACATTATTAGCGTTCTGTAAGGAGGTAAGTAAGTTCCTTCAGGGCCAATGAGGCCCATAGAGCCGGAGCTTATCCCGGTTTCTGTAGCGTGAAGCGGAACAGATGATTTTTACATCCTCTCCTAGACAGGACGCTAGTCTGTCATAGGTTTACTTCCCCAGCAGAATATGCCTGTACCCAATTCGCACCTGGGTTGGGAGAGGAAAAATAGTGTTAAGTGTCTTTCCCAAGGGCACAACACAGTCACCACCCGGATTCGAACCCTGGACCCTTGGATTAGGAGTCCAACGCTCCAACAATTTTATTCGGCCACCGCACCACACAAGGTCACTGGAATGTTTGCATTTATTCCATCCACTAAGGAAAGAAACGAGCACGTTTGTTTTGTGTTTTTGCGTCGGGCTGGAACTAAACCTAGAAACATCCGGGTTCTAAAACGGTCACAGTAGATGTCAAGCAGGCATTAACCTTCAAGGGGAAAACGACACTAAACGAAACAACACTGGTTAATTACTTTACTTCCGTAGTCTTTCTTCTTTTCATCTAGTTCTTTTATGTGTTCGCCGCTGAAAGCAGAAGGGCCGAGCAGTGATTCCAATTAGTGTTGGCACTTTGGGAAAATCTTGTTTGATGTTCCTTAATAGTATTTTGTCTCGGATTCTTTCTCGTTAACGATAGCTATTTATAGTAGGCTAAGAGGATGTTTTAAACCGCCAACTGATCAAACCCATCAGTTTGTAAGTACATTCGTGTTTTTTGTTCCCCAACCCATCCCCCACCACAGGTCCACCCTCACCCCAAGACAATAACTAGATTCTATGTAAATTATTCTGAAGACAAAAACATCGTTATTTCGTTGTTTTCTCTTAGAACGCGAAAGCCCAGACCGTTCAGGACGTGAACGAGATACAGACACGAGAGCATTCTTCTATCTTTATCGATGCTTCAAAATTCTCTCCTCTTTCACTTCTTATCGGAATTTAGAATTGAGCACTGTTTCTTCCAATTGTATGGCTCTTTTCGTCTTTCACAGACGGTCGAAGCAGCTAAGTCGCTGCTTTGCCTGGGCAGCCTCTTATTAGAAACAACGCTTTGTCCAGAGGCGCTGTTCCTCTCTCAGTCATATTAGTTTTATTCCAAAGGAAAGACAATGGTCCATACGTTTGGAACTAGTCTGACCTGTAGTCATACAGAGAGTGAGGCGTTCTTCCAATATATACATACAGCAAAAGACCAGATCGGGACTTTGTTAGCTCTTCCTTTCAAACAATTCAACTCCAGAACCAAATTTTTCTTCTGTATTAGTTTGAGACAAAGATTCAGTGGGGATTCTCCGAAACCTGGTGCCCATTTCAAGACATGACAAACTAATATGGCTAGTACAAAAATAAATGACACACAACATGGGTGACACAGAGTACAATAGCTCAACATGAGAAGGAGGTTACAAGACGTTGTGTAATGTCCATCACATGTAAAGCTCTCATACTCTGTGTCACCTTTGTTGTGCGTCATTTATTTTTGTACATTCAGCTTCACAGAAGCCGTCAATTTTTTTATTTATTTTTTTATATGGCTAGTGCCCAACTTGTGATACTGTGGATACATCACACCAAAGATCCATTAAAAGATTCAATGATTTTACTTCCTGAATGTTCATCCACTTTTTTGTCTTTCTGAATATTCAAGTAACCTCACAACATATGTCGGTGTCTCACGTCTTTTCTGTGCTGATATTCACCAAGACGTAGGCCCTATGTTTTAAAATCAGTGGCATTGCTGTTCAACGTTTCGGAGTACGAACAAAGAGGGCCACGAACAACGAGTTTTAAGTCTTGGTTCGGGAACAATGCCCTAAGGCACATACCACAGCCATGTGGTTCGAATGCTGGAAATGATTCAAGCGCAGTTGCTAGGCGAGAATAATTCTCAAGAGAAGTTACCAAGTGTTACCTGGTGAATATCAGCACAGTAATCAAAGGCTTTTTCGTCTCAACTTCTTTCAACGTCTTCACGTCTCCACGCAGCTGTTCTAGCGAATAAGTAACGAACATTCACAATAAATGACAGACGACAGAGTGCAGACCCGTTTGGCGCTCTCTGGCGTACAAGACGTCCATCATGTCTCCCCAACGACCATCCAGGTCAGGGGAATGAG
>JBDFRD010195818.1:0-11781 GCA_039654405.1 Bullina lineata | reverse complement strand
CAACAACAACAACAACAACAGCAACAACAACAACAACAACAACAACAGCAACAACAACAACAACAACAACAACAACAGCAACAACAGCAACAACAACAACAACAACAACAACAACAACAACAGCAACAACAACAGCAACAACAACAGTCGTATCATAATGAATGCTCCTGATTTGATTTTTTTTCTCAATGACCACATAATTATCGGTCATTTATTTTGGAACTTTATGTTCACCCTTCAAAAAAGTATTGTTGACCGTTAATGCTGTTTTTCTCATGTTATTTTGATGAAACTCACATTATAAAGATCTAACGCACGTATGGCAAATCTAACAGTCCTATGTGGTACTCGTAGAAGAGATTAATACAAAGTTCGACCGAGGCGTTTAACCCTTTCACTGCCAGCTATCTGTGGTTGAATCCAAGCAACAATTGTTTTAATGAAACAGTGAGAAGAACTTGATTAAGAAAAATATTTCAGGGTTTTTTTTAAATTTATTTAGTGCAGAAAAGAGGTGGATGTTATGTTATTTAATAACACGGACTGAAATTAGGATTCAGCCGAAGGAACACCGTTTACGTAGGCAATTAGCAAACATTGCTTTTCGTCGATCAATGAATTTGGCAGTCAAAGGGTTAAGATTCAAGGAAATAGCCGGAGTTTGTCCGGGTTTCAGTAACGCGAAGTCGATATGAAGCCACCGTTTGTTAACGCATTCATTGCCAACTACCTGACGCGGATCCTAGCAAAAAAATCGTTCTTGTGTTTTTTTAATAAAATAATGAGAAGAACTTGACTTTATAAAAACCTATTTCAAAGTTCTATTTGTTCATGTTAGAGAGGAAAAGAGGCAGGTGTTATGTTAATTAATATTGAAAACTAAAATTAGGATCTAGCGAAGTAACATGTTGGTTTTCGTTGACCGGTGAATTTGGCAGTGAAAGCGTTAAGGCCGTTTTGTAGGCTTACTTCCTAGGAACAATGTGTTTGTACCCACCAATTTAGCACTTGAAAAGAACAGACAAAAATCGTATGCAAGGCCGAGAACAATTTGGCGAGAATTTGAGTCCTTAATTTTGTATAATAATTCGACTGGGGCGTTCGTTTTCCATTTGTTCTTTTTCTTTCTCTTTACACTTGACTTTACGATAAAAAGCATCGTAGAACAGGCATTTACTTGGCTCATTACTCCATAGCTCTCCTTTGATATGCCTCCAGCCAAATTTATTGAAGGCTCTCTTATTATGTTGTCATTTACACGTTGTATGATTTGTCAGCGCACAGAAACTATGATTTCTTCTTTCTTCTTTGAGGTCGTTCAGTTCATTGTGAAATGTTTTTGAAACAGATGTCATGAATCAACTTTAATTAATTTTAATCCTACAGTAATTGAATCAACGGAATGCAGCCAGTTTCAGACATCCACCCTTTGACTGCTGGTGAATAATATAGTAATTCAATCATTTGTCTTCACCTGGCATGACGTGGCGGAACTCAAATGTCCCGTTATTTTATGCGTAAAAATCTTTGGTGAAATTGATTATGAAATTGATTGGCGTCAAGCAAAGCTGTGAGTTCAAATAAATTCTTGTCATGTGGGAGACATTGTAGCGAGCAGGATGGCGATTCTTATTATAATGGAGCTAAGCAAAAAAAAAAAAATTGTACCATGATCTCCGAAAAAACCGCCGCACTAAAAAGCACCAAAATGCACATACTGATGTAAAATTGGACGGCGCGTTGAATGATGGAGCCCGATTTTAAGATAAAGCAAGTGCTTTGTTGTAAATCGCAAAAATATACTAAATTATAAAAGCCAATTTATCGAATGTGACCGAAGACGACAGACAGTTCTACTTCCCACTTCCTCTGATTGCTCCGTTTGTAGCGACGCACCAACTCACGGGTGCGCACCTCTCAATCCATCAATGTAAGCATCCGCTCCGTTTGTAGAACGGGGAATTATGCTCAATTATAACCCACGATAAAGGGTTTACCTTTTTGACTTTGGGTCACATATCCAATCTGGACTCGCATTAAAGTTCAAGTGAAGACCTGTGTAATGGTATTAGGATTATGATATCCCTGTTTAACACTGCACCAGCTGTCTTCACCTCTGAACAGTCACGGACAATGCTATCACCCACTCATGCCCTTCGCCTCCACTGGGGCATAGGCCGCCAACAAGTTTCTTCCTCCAGCCATCTCTGTCCTGGGCCAGTCTCTCCAGCTGTCCCCATGTGTAGACCATCTTCTTGGCATCAGAGTTCAAGTCACGTTGTCATGTATTCTTTGGCCGCTCTCCCTTCCTTTTCCCTGGGGTTCCACTTGAGGACCTGACTTGTAATGGAACAATGCTATACCAGTACTTAACTTTCAATTGGCAAAAATTCACTTAAGTTTGGATCTGAAGGTCACAATAGAGAAAACGATCAGGGTCCATTTTCCTAATTTTTTTTAGTTACTACCCCTGTCTGTGCACCTTTACACGTCTCGTCTCCGAAAATTTCAAAGCAAAAAACCATCGCAGGCACGAGTAATGTCTCTTACACTAAAAAAGGGAGCACCTTACCCACTCATAGTGTTTTAAAAATTAAACTGACGTTTTCTCAAAACTGGAAAACCATGACCCTGATCGTTTTTCCATTGTGGCCTTCATCTGAGAAAACAGGCCGCGAGCTTGTATCCCATTTTGTGTCGTGCGTTTCTTCTTCTTAAACATACATTATGTATATGGCTATTTGATGTTATGCCCAAAATGGAACATCTGAAGAGGAAATAAAGAACATGCTTCATCAGAATTTTGAAATATTTTGTGTTATCATTCGCAGACATGCCAAGTTTAGGGTTCACCATAAAAAAACTACAAGGAGCCGTCAGGAATTACAGTTTACAGGCAATTACGGCGAGGAAACAATAATGCTTTTAAATCTCATTGCTGTTGCGTTCTTCATTCTCTGACGTTAACCTTGTACACGGTAAAATTACTCTTTTGGGACCTCATTTTACTGCGAGTTCAGCTCGTGATTACTCCAAGCCTCAAATGGGGTTAGCATGTCTGAATTGGTGAAACATTTGATAATGATAAATTGATTACATTTTCCATAACTAATCAATATTAAATTGTACTTGTTCAACAGGAAGATAGAAAAAGGTTGCTTCGGACCCTTCTTATATTTTAGCTTCGTTGTGTCAACCTTGCCTTACTGACACTAGTTTTAGTTAACTATCTATCAGAAAGGTCTATTCTGGTGACAGCTTTACTCGACCATCGATTATCAAGTGAGACAAAACTAATTCTAGTATTACAATTCATTCCAATAATGAACGTTTTGACTTTGTGCCACCACTTGTGCATCTCCTTTTTCTTCTTCTTCTTGTTCGGAAATTCACAAAAGTTTTCTTACTGCACTGCTTGAAATGCCATATCATTTTAACAAATTTTTTATGAATTGATCCGACCCCCTAAACCCCCATAAACGAACAGGGATTGAGAAATGATGCATTGCACTGAATCTCTGTAAATTCAAGTGTTATAGGCCAACATGTCATGTATTGAATACATGTATAAGGAATACACTGTACGTATATTGATGTGACAGGAAGTGGGAAGGGATTTGACAGAGGAAATCAACGGAACGGAAAGTGTTGTTTTTTTTTTTAGGGGGGCGGGGGGTAGTAACTGGGCAATATTTCTTGACATTCTTGCAATTCAGTTATGTCCTTTTCTATAATTCGAACCCACTGAATACGAAGTTTCAGTCCATTCCCAAGCACTTCGAATTATGTTTTCAGTGGAGATACATGCAGTTTAAAATGATACACATGTATACCTTTATTTAAATTAGATTTTTCTGCTCACACATTTTTTTTCTTTGTCAGCATTTCGAAAGTGACAGATTCCCAGAATTAACGTTGATTTGCACTAAAAACGTTTTTTTAACTTTACTGTTATTGCTTGTTTCTGAAATTTAGTTTTACAACAGTTCCACATTGCACAAAATTTGGTGCATCTTGTATGCAAGTGTCCACATTCCCTTTCTCTCCCTCTTTCTTTCCTCTCTACCCCTCTCTCTCTATCTTTCATTACACAAAATGATAAACAAAACAAGAGAAACATTTTCATGTTGGCATCATTGGCAAATAATTTAATAGAAATTTTAAATGATTTGTTCACACTAATAGCGAAATAGTCAAATATATTGAATAAGAATATGCAAAGAAGACCACTGCACCCTCTAGACAAAATTATTCTTATATTAATATAAGTCACACTGAAACAATGTTGCTGTGAACAAAAAGTTGTCAATATAGCGTAGATGATCACTGTTTAAAAAGGAACAATTTTCAAAAAATTTAAACAAAACAGAAGCAATAAATCCCAAGATCCACGCCAATGCATTATTCTTTGTGTTTTAAATAAAAGGACTGCAGTGGTTGTCAGAAAGTTAGATCCATCGGCGGTATCAGGCCTGCAAGCATCCAGGACCGGAAAACCGACGTTAAACATAGAAATCAAGTCAGAAAATCAGATTTGCTCAACACTGTTTTAACTATGAAGGTAGTAAAAAAAAAAATATGTCAAATTTGCACCCTGTATTCTTCATGAAAATTTCATTCATTTATTTATTTATTTGCACCTAATTTTACCCTCGTTCAGTCTGCGTAAAATGGTGTTGCTGTATTCAGAAACATCATCTTGATGTGAGTTTCGTTTTCAGTGTAACTATAAACATACACATGTATTATACTCCTGAATAATGATATAATAAGTTATTTTGAGTAGAAGTGTCAAAGCTTAATTTTGTTGTGAAAACATGTTCAGATTGTTGTGTCTTCATCACACCAGTAACGTAGTTGCGCTAACAATCATTACATTACAACGTATCAGAACAAATGTTACAACAAAGAACTTGTTGTCACGCACATTAGGCATGCTATAAATGATATCAAAGGAAACTTGGAATATAAAAATAAATATATTGCACATGTCCAAGGTGTCATGCTGACAAACACACTTAATGTACTTGCTGTTGTATTAAAGAGATCATAGCATTCATACTGTTATAATGCTCTTTGCATGCGTAGAATTGTGTTTGGAATGAAGAGCAAATTGAAACAAAAAGTAGAAATTGGCATATACAAAAATTAAAATAAACAATCTCGCTACATTAAACACAATTCGTAAAATTTCATATTTCCAAGTGCACATCCTTAGATCCCGTGTCAGGATAAAAAAAAAGTGAGCAACGAGGATTGAATGTCTAGTCAACCCTCGGAAGAATCCACAGATATAGACTTAATCATTGGCACACAGTTATGTAAAATTATTTACGGAAAGTAGGACAGACGCAAAATGACTCAAAATGCACAAGTACAAAATTAAATGATTTCCGTTGCAAATGGAAATAATAAAAAATAGTACCCCAGATACCTTTCTACACACTTTTCTTTTACTCTTTTTCTTTACGTTTCATTCTTCCTATGATATACACAAAGACAAACCAACCTTCGACATTAGGCCTACTGTCTTCTCCCTTTGAAGACAGTAATGTTGAACGTTGGTATATCTTTGTGTATTTTTACGGGATAGCTTCATTTGGTTGTGTTTGCTACTGTGCATTTTTCAGCTTCCCTACAGCTTTCATTCACTTTTTATGCATTGCTGTGATATGTGTGGTCTAGATGAAGCCTGGATAGGAAAGGCAGCATAGCTAGTCTTGCGTACGTTACATAACCTGGAATGCGTAACAATAATTGCGCTGATGTGGTGATATGTCGCTTGCAATAGACGGAGGCTTTGAAACAAAGGCTCTAAAGATGTGTTTTGCTTATTCTTGTAAAACTTAAAGACATTGCGTAACTTGCTTCTCTGTGATAATTTATGCAAACAGTCCAAATATGTGGATCCAATGAAAGACTCAAAAGAAAAGACACAAGAATGTACGTTATGTTAAAGATATTAAATTAGGATGGGAATGTATGCCACTTAAATAAAGTTCCTTCAAGGCCTATATATGGCCCATAGAGCTGGAGTTTAGCCCAGTTTCAGTAGCGTGAAGAGGAACAGATGATTTGTTTACATCGTCTCCAAGACAGGACGCTAGTCTGTCGTAGGCTTACTTCCCGTGCAGAATATGCCAGTATTGTACCCAATTCACATCTGGGTGGGGAGAGGAAAAATGGAGCAAAGCATCTTTCCCAAGGATACAACAGAATCGCCATCTGGTTTTGAACCCAGGACCCTTGGATAAGGAGTCCAATGCTGTAACCATTCTGCCAACATGCCACCATTTTGTGCCAAACGATAGTGTGAAACAATTTGTCCTCTTCTTTTCGACATAATTTTGAGATCCAAGTGGGTACAAGTTACAATAACAAAAATAAAAAATATAGGGGGGAGCGCTTTAGGGGTGGTAAAAATACAATAAATAATATAATAAGCTACACACGTAATGTCAGTTCTCTCATACATGATTATATCAAAGTGATTTCAGAGAAGCTTACATTATTCACGTCTAACTTACAATTAAGGAACAAAATCTCTCAAGATACGTAAAGCATCCTTAAAAACGGATGGAATTGAATGATTATGAATGTTGCAAGTTAAGAGCTATACAAAGTCATCCAGTAAAACGGCTCTGGAATCGTAAGAATGATGTTACAGGCATTGTGGAATCCAACCACATTCCACTGGGATGCCTTCTTTAAAAAAAAACACAATGTTAAAATATTGAAACACTTCAAACTTATTTAAATAACACTTAATTTTATCAAAATAAATAAAAAATACATGCCAATGCAAGTAAACAAAATTATACTGGACTACTACAAAAAACAACAAAAATCACACCTCTCTCTCTTTGACATTTCTCATGCATAGCAAACCATTGTTTAAAAGTACATGGATATGTGGTATGTTTGATAAAAATATAGGGAAAGCTGTTGCAAAACTATGCAAACTCTTTTCAATAATACACGTCCTCACACATGATTCATACTTCTAGTCGTGCGTAGACTATATTATAAAGAGATAGGTGAACGATACATCATATGATAGTGACAGCAATAGTGACTGACCGCCACTAATTCTAAGTAATATGGCAGAAGTGGAAAAGGGATGGGGGGAGGGGTAAGGAAAAGGTGCAGAAAACAGCGGTGAACAAAAACTGTTGAATTCACCAGGTGTTCACGTGAACAGAACTAGAGTCTTTCTTTCTCTGTACATAGTGTGCCATTTATGAAGGCGCGTTCATACACAGTAAATTCCTCATACACATCGTCCAGAAGACATTGATGGGGTACAAATAAAAATAACATCCGGTCACAGCGGTTGCCAGCGACTATAAGGAAAAGACAGCCATCAGAGGTAGCGTTCTCTCTCTACCACAGGCTTGAGAACAAAAATACAATGTAAAAAGAAAAGAAAATTCTCAGCAGGAAAGTGATTTGTGATGAACATTTTAAAAACATAAAATTCATAAATAAAAAAAAAAATAAAAAAGAATACACAGAGCTGTACCACAAGACGTAAATCAAAGTGTATGAGCAATTAATGAAAGCTGTTTCTGAGTAAAGTGATTAAATATGTAACTAACTTGTAAATTTTCAGCTTCCCTAGGCCATTCATACAGTTGATCATGAGCGAAATATACACATGTAAAACTATTATAATCCACACAAGATAAGCTGCACAGATGGTCAAAAACAGCTGATGATATCACAGGAATTGACAAGAGACAACTTGAACAATGACTGAGTTGGAAAAACAAATATTCCATCTGGCTTGAATTTTCTCCTCTTCTTCACTCGTGAAAACAAAAGACAAAACTAGAGTAATTTTCCTGCAAGAGACTAAAGTACTAAACTCTCTTTCTTCTCAAAACCCCAAGTCTTGGCAACTGCATCATTACAACTAAGTGTTTATAATAGTTCAATTGATTTCCAGTGACATAACTAAGTGTTTTTATATTATATTCTTTTCTCATATTCATGAAATTATTGCTGCTGCTGTAGTGGTGCCTTAATCCTACGCATCTGATGTATGATAATCTTGGGAAAACATGATTGAATTTAAATCATTCTCTTTCAATGAATCATGTTTTACTAGACAAATATCAAAACCTCTCTGAGAATGAATCTCATTTCAGAGGACTGCTAGATGCAAAAGAACCATGGAAAGATATGTCGGGTTTTTACGGGGATTTGAAACATGACTCAAAATGCACACACAAAAAAAACCCCCAATCATGCAAGCACACTTGCGGCACACACACACACACACACACACACACACACACATACACAAAACTGAGCCATGGCCTGCATGGGAGCCGTCCTTGGATTCCTGAGCTGAACAAAAACATTAATTTGATGAAACAAAACATTGCAATAAAAGTTTACGGATAAACAGGGAAACAAAACATTGCAATAAAAGTTTACGGATAAACGGAAACAAAACATGAACGAGCAAAATCTTTCTCAGTAACATATGCAATAAAATATAACGAGGTAAAAAAATATTCACACACAAAAAATCTCATATCCGGATGGAATTAACTATAATAAAACTATATAAATAATTGAACAAACAACTTCTTAAACAGCCATTAGAAGCTCGAATTTACTTATATTGATTCTGTTCAGGAACTTTCTAGACACTGAGAAAACCAACACAATACTTGAAAGCATTCAATGACGACTGAAAAAAAATATATTGCGTTCTTATTCTCGGTACTAGGTACAATGAGTGACCCATTTCTCTAGTGTCTTTGTCAATATATTCAATGGGTGCATCCAGGCAAGGCATTACGAAAACAAAGGCATAGATGCTCACCCTAACCCAACCAAAACAAAAAAAAACAACTTTTCTATCAGATAGCTTTTGCCAAGGATTCTTCTTCTTCTTGTCCCATAACCCTCCAGGGTCGTTGAGGCACTGCATCACTGAACTGTTCAATTTTCATGCAGTGAGTCTTGGGCGTAAAAAGCCTGGCGGTGCCCATCCCTCTCCAAGCCTGACCACAGCAAGGATTACAAAAGTGTTAAAATCAAGATGAAAATACACAAATGTTAATAATGCAAAAATCTAGGCACTGATTACAGACCTTACTTCATAACTTTCTTCTATTATAGTAGAATCTTAAATAAATTATGCTAATAGTAAATTCTAACGGAAGTTATTCTCACCACCCAGACTTCCAGTGGTTAATTTACTTTAAGCCTTGGCAATGCTGCGTAGCTAATAGATTCTATTACAAAGTTTGAAAAAGACTTACATATTATAATCATAATATTATAAAACCAGCACAGGAAAACCATAATAGGGACAATTATATTATCACCGTTGGCTGGCTACAAGCAGTTATGCACCCAGGTACACTACAAGATTCATTACTACCAGTGTGCGAAAAAAAAAAATGAACGATGAAAATAACAACAACAACCATTTCTAAAATCAAAAGTCAAAGTCACCCTGGTTCAGACTTCTACTCAACCTTGATGCTACCATGAAGCCAGTCAGACGTAGATTATTGGTCTCACAATGCGAGAGCAAGCTTGTGGTTGATATAAAAAAAGATTTTCATACATCTTTATTTGAAAAGCCATGCCCTGACAACATGACACGACAATCCCAGAGTAGCTTCATGTTCTCCATGACTCTGGGTGCCACTCTGAATCCTGACACTTTGTTTTACATGGCCAGTGTCAAGAGGAGACTGACGCTGACAGTGTTCCTTGTATGAATTCTGTGACAAGTTTGAAAATCAACATTTATCTGCGACTCAAATGATCAAGTCTGTACTCGCTTAATGAATCTGAGATATGGAAACGTCACTGTGATTACCTTGATAAACATTCTAACCTTCATGAATCAAACTCTCAAACAGATTCTCCAAGGGTGCCAAACACTGATGTACGGATTAAGACGAAGCAGGATTCAATATATCAGCACGAATCATGTAACGGAAGAAGTGAAGCATTGGGCACACTTTGTGAGAAGGGTGAACCAATAGATCCGACAAGCTCTTAAATGAAACCAGAAAATGTCTAGAGTCTGGAGACAGTGGAGCACACCTGTGGAGGTCGTACCCTCCTACCTCCAGGAGCAAAAAGGAATAAATAATAAAAGTTCATTCATGTTATTCCTGGACTACAAATCTCAGTCTCGATAAGGTTTTCACCTTACTCCACTCGTTGTTGCAGAAAAGAGTTAAGAGTGTCCAATTTGCAGTCAAGGAGCCTGACTTTTAGAATCCTGACGGCCACTGTGTTGTCTTCCAGGAAACATACATGCCTTTATCCTCAGATGAGCTGTCTTTTAAATGGTACTTAGCACCAGTTTCACACAGAATTTGTTAGCCTCCAAGCATGTAATGCTTATACTTATAAAAATGGCACAGTCTCTACAGGGAATTCAGGGCAAATGACGAATGTTATGCCTTGTCTAGTGTGAAATCTAGCTTTGGATTCCTTCATCAAGCCAATACTTCCTTTGCCACATGTGATCCATGACTCCTTTCTCTAACTCATTCCACCCGAATAACCGCACTGTGCGTCACTATCTTTGACTGTGTAGAGCCCCTATCTAAAAGGACACGTACAGTAATTTTCTGTCACTAATTTTAGCTGCGTTGTATTAGTTAAATTACTCCCTATGCAATGAGTTAACTTCTAATTTCTTCATGCAATCTAGCTCCTGATGCCTTTGTCCATAAGACTTCGTCCAGTCAAGCACGTAACGCCTTAGCTAAATCATAGACAGTGTCTTGTCTAGCTGTCTTGAGTCTTAAGGACATTCCGCACACATCTGTCTCGCATCGCTCGGATCCTTGACTTGGGCATGGACCCCGTCACTCTGAAGATGCTCTGTGGAGAAAATACACAAAAAAATTGGAACTCTGGAATAATTTCTTGGAACTGAACAGTAATTTATTGGAATTTAAGATAATTTCTTGGAATTGTAGAATCATTTCTTGGAACAAACAATAATTTCTCGGAATTTAGAATAATTTCTTGAAACTGTAGAATAATTTCTTGGAACTGTAGAATAATTTCTTGGAACTGTAGAATAATTTCTCGGAAATGAAGAAAAATTTCATCTTAAGAAATATTCATGTAGTAAGCATGTGTGCAAGTGCAAGTGCTTCAGAAGTCTGTTACCCCGACTGGCATAACCTATACATCGCAAGTGCCTTTGTTCCTAAACGACGAATGCACTGTGTAGGTTGCGGGAGGATACAATGATACTTATTTTGGTTGTATTCTATATTTAGACTGACTAACCAGTACAAAATGTCTCAGAGCATGACAGATATGTTGTGAGCGCCTTCATTCCTATATACCAAACACACTGATTGGTTGCAAGACCAAATGGGTAGGGGGACACTTTGGCAAATTTAGCTCAGGAGCTCAGGTGCAGGTAAAAGTAAAGCTCAGGGGGTCAGGGTTCAAAGAGTTCAAAAAAATATATATATATAGAGAGAAATTTAGAATGATTGAGATTATTTGGAAATGACTTATTGAGTTTTTGAAGGCAGTCCAGGGAGCTTCCCAAATTTCCTCCTTGAGAAAATAGACTGATGCTAGGAATTATATAAAAATAGTTTACACGGGAAGGTTTTAGGAATAGAAAAACAGAAAAAGAATTAGCGGAAAGCACTGCCGCGTTTACACGAGTCCGAAATAGAAATGAAACCCTAGTCTTTCCTATTTTCATTCCTATTTCCCCCTGGAATCTCGAATAGAGCCATTCCTATTTTCATTCCAATTTAGGAAAGG
>JBDFRD010195707.1:0-11781 GCA_039654405.1 Bullina lineata | reverse complement strand
TATAAAAATTTAATGTATTCTGAATGTCTCCTGGTAAAAATATTAGAAAAAAAAACGTGTTTATACAGTTCAGTTTAGTCTTCATTTCAAGGTGCATAGTTTGACCCTAAATTTTCCCCCAAAAATCACTATTATTTTGAACAAAAAATCGTAATTACAAAACATAGAGACTGCCAAATCTTACAATATTGCTCATGCTGATTCATTAGACATGTCTTTATGCACATGCAAAAAAGAATTTAAGAATTTAGAAAAATGGCAATGTGCCATGGATTTTAGTTAGGGATATAAGATTTTCCTCACGTTTTGGCAAATGCTCATGTATAGATCTAGATAATCTGTGGATTGTAAATTCTGCTGCTTGATCAAGTATTATGGAGTCATACGAGGGCAAAGCTGAACAAGAAATTGGGTTTGTTTCTGCTATAAAAGCAAAACTTTGAGGCCTACTTTTAATTTCTGTAGTCTACTTATAAATATTTTATTTTACCTAAGAAATAAAGCTTCAAGCATATGTGACAATCCTTTGAAGTTACATTTTCAGCAAGACCAGTCTTCTGAACTGCGTTTTTTTAAAATGTCAGGGTATGGGGAGGATTTCTGAAGACAGTGGATACCAACTTGTAGTGACCCCAAAAGGTTAGGGTCAATGTCAGGGACACCACCACCTTTGGAAATGCTTTATTTTAAAGACTAATATTCTGAACCCAATCCAAGTCACTAAAATAATTGGGTTTTCTTTTTACATTTATTTACAAAAGAAGTGTGATTTTTATTGTTTTCACATTTTACGAAAGAAGTCGAAGTGTTATCATGGCATAAGAATGGGGGAAATTTTTACAATTTGCAGAAGATACAAAACCTCCAACTTGCTGCTTGTCATCAAACAAAGCAATTGCAAAATTTATTGGGTCCATTTTTTTCCTGTGGTGTTGCACTGTTTTTTACTATTTTTAGCAGATGTCTGTGTATACTTTTATGTAATTTCTATCCCTATATAAATCTAGTGATGTGTGTGTGAGAGTAGTAAAATGAGAAATAATGGTGAAATGGAAGTTGTGAGCTTAGTGAGGCCTTTTGTTTCACTGCACGGTTTGAGCCAAGCGACTAATACCATCTTTGTCAATCAATACTGAGCTAAAAATAATTTTCCCAGGGAAGTGAAGTGCTGAAATTTCATTGGCTAATATTCATAGTTATTTTTAGACGCGACAAAAGGTGCAGCCTCTATTTAAAGGCAGTAGTTTTCCAATAACAGAGGAAATCTAGATCCCCCTCTCCCTGCACTTCCCATTCTCTGGTGGGCCTAAGTTTAGGCCTATTGCTCTTTTAGGCATGGATCTAACCGGAAACCTAAATCAAGGTTTAGTACTTTACGAGGATTGATGTGTAAAAATATGATTTCACTGAATATTTCAGAGGCCAAGTCTCGCTTTGCCCAATATGTCACCCCAGAGAGGGAGGAGGAACTCCGCAAGATTGCCAATGCCATCGTTGCACCAGGAAAGGGAATCTTGGCTGCTGATGAATCCATTGGTAAACTGTCATGAATCTAAGTGTTGTTGTTTTCATTGCAGCATGTTAACATAAATTTATGAACAGATGGCAATCTCACAGTCATTTATGTCTTTTAACCCTTTCACTGCCAAATTCACAGGTCGATGAAAAGCAATGTTTGCTAATGGCAACATCAGTGGTGTTATTTCCCTGGATCCAAATCTCAGTCATTAATATTACTTAATAAAACATAACACCCACACCTTTTCCACACTAAAATGAAGAACAAGAACTCTGAAATAGTTGTTTTTAATCAATTTCTCCTCACTTTTTCATACATAGCTGGCAGTGAAAGGGTTAAACCTTGACTTAAAATGTGAATTTTATTAATGGATTAAGCTAATTTACCTATCAATTACTGAGGAAGCTTTCCGACTTTATGTGTGTGTTTGTGCATGCATGTTATATTTTCAGAATCGGCATATCTCAATATCTTTATTCTGTATTGACTGGTTAAAAATTACATTTTCCTTCATAGGAGGCATTTACTTTCATCGTATTTATTTTTTTTATCTTTGTCTTTCTCCTCCTGTATTTTCCTCTGTCATCCATTACTGGTAAATTAAGCAATGCCTTTAACTCTATAATTGCTGTCCAGGCACCATGGGCAAGCGTCTGAAGGACATCAATGTTGAGAACACAGAGGACAACCGTCGCAAGTACCGTGAGCTCCTGTTCACTGCTGATGATGTTGTGTCAAAGAACATCAGCGGTGTCATCCTGTTCGATGAGACCTTCAGACAGAGCACAGGCGCTGGAAAACCATTTGTCCAGGTGACATGTTTATCCTTTCTTGTACATGACTTTGAGTGCAATAGTACAAAAAATGTGGCTGAGCTACCGCTTGGGGAAATGACGTAAAGTAAAATTCCTTTCTATAAACCTGGAGCTTGTCCTGGTTTCGGTAGTGTTAAGTGGATTTTTAAAATCATCTCCTCGACCGGTCGCTAATCTGTTATAGGTTTACTTCTCCAGCAGAATATGCCGGTACTCACTTTGCACATGGTTGCGGAGAGAAACAATAATTGTGTAAAGTGTCTTTCCAAAAGACAGAACATAGTCGACCAGAGTCCAACCCAGACCCATGAATTTCGAGTCCCAATACTGTAACCATTGGGTTACCGTGCTACAGGGGTGATGATAATCAGATTGCATTGCTCATATCCGGGGGTTAGGGGTTGATTATCTGAACAAAGCAAAATGCAGAGTAGCTCAGTTGGTCATTCACTTTCTGAGCACATGGGTCCAAGTTCGATTCCTGCTAGTGAATAATGGATTTTTTTCTGTGAACAAATTTAATTTTTTTATCAACTCCAACTGGGTAGTACGGAGTCTGGATACTGAGCTCTGTTGGAGATAAGCTATAACATTAGAGATCCCATGCGTACATTAGGCACATGAAAGATCCCTTCACAGTCTTAAATCGTGTAATTGTAGGCAAGTGCCGCTATTCAGGCAAAACTGTCTAAAATTCTCAAATTCTACCCATGAGCGTCTCACTCCGGCGATAAAACATGATAGGCCCTACCGACAAAATCAGAATGTAGCCACCTGAATGATTGGGGAAGCCATGAAAATGGTAGAAATGGTACTTACAAAGCAGTTATTATGGTATTGTAGGTTGTACAAAAACTTTTGCATTCAAGACTCAAGGAAAGAGAAAAAAAAATCCTTTGGCCGCTGTTTGGGATCCAACAATTTAATGTTCATGTGTGTTTTTCTTGGAAATTTTATAGGTGCTGAGGGAAAAGAACATCATCCCTGGCATCAAAGTCGACCTGGGTGTTGACCTCTTGCTGGCTCCATCAATGAATGCACCACACAAGGTGAGTGCTGCCTTTATAACTCTTTTATTTTCAACTCATTGTGCTTAAATGCTCCCAGAAACGATACTACCATTTCTAAGCATCATGACAACAAAACCTTTTTGCCAACAAGATTTGATGAGCTAGTGCTTATTTTACAAGACTTATGCTGTAAAATAGGGGGGGGGGGGGGTATTTTAATCTACTTTGATTCTCGTGATATCAGCTTCACGCTATTGAAACCGGGATAAGCTCCGGCTCTATGAGCCTCATGGCTTTGAACGAACTTTACTTCTACTACTACTTACTATATTAATGATTAATTTGCCTCTTTCTCCAGGTCTGGATGGCCTGTCTGAGCGCTGTGCCGAGTACAAGAAGGGAGGCTGCGACTTCGCCAAGTGGAGGTGTGTGCTGAAGATCACAAACCACACCCCCTCACACCAGGCCATGATTGAAAACGCCAATGTCCTCGCTCGTTATGCCAGCATCTGCCAGCAGGTGAGGCATCTTACCTTGGGCTGAGATTTTTGGTTGTTTTCTAGAACTGCATCCTGCCCTGGACTGGAATTTCTAGTTGTTTTCTAGAACCTCATCTTGCCCTGGACTGGAATTTCTAGTTGTTTTTTAGAAGCTCATCCTACCCGGGCCTAGAATTTCTAGTTGTTTTCTAGAACCTCATCCTGCCCGGGCCTGGAATTTCTAGTTGTTTTCTAGAACCTCATCCTGCCCGGGACTGGAATTTCTAGTTGTTTTCTAGAACCTCATCTTGCCCGGGACTGGAATTTCTAGTTGTTTTCTAGAACTACCCTGGGCTGGAATTTTTGTGATTTTTATATATTTTGGAGAAAAAGATTTTTTTTTTATTTTTGTTCAGTGTACTAAATGTTTTGAAGGGATTGTGGTTTTATTTTGCTGTGTAATCCTAGAAGTAAATTTTATAATATTTATTTTCCTCCACTCAAAACCCACCTAAGCCTCTGTTAATACTGTTATGAAAATAACTTTGACGCCTTGATAAGAAAAGGGATGCAAGTCTGTCAAAAATTTGACAGTATTTTTTTTCAAAAGACTAAAAAAGTAACTAAAAATACGGTCACAGTCACATCATGAAACAAAGACTCAACAAATCATTCATCGCCTGAGATACAAAAATTCAAACAGACTTTTGACAAAGAAAAGCTTGATATTCAATTTGGCTTACAGCATTTGCTAACAGACTTGACTTATGCCTCTTGATTCCTAAATTAATATAGGGCCACATGTGTGCTAATAGAGCTAAAACGAAAGTAAAAACATTGCTCTCTTTCTGTCTCTCTCTCCCGGGTCCTTAGAACGGACTGGTGCCCATTGTGGAGCCAGAGGTTCTTCCTGATGGTGACCACAACTTGGAGATGGCCCAGAAAGTGACCGAGGAAGTCCTCGCCTACCAATACAAGGCCCTCGCTGACCACCATGTGTTCCTGGAGGGCACCCTCCTCAAGCCCAACATGGTGACTGCTGGGCAGGCCTGCACCACCAAGTACACATCCGCTGACAACGCCCGTGCCACTGTGGAGGCCCTCAACAGGAGAGTCCCTGCCGCTGTTGCTGGTATGTGTATGAGTTGTCCTTCTTTGCGAAGCGTTTGGTTGCCAATGCAAATATTTTTAATGTGGGTTTGAAGTTTTATGACAAATCCTGTTCTGACTATGAGGGGGTTTGTTTGTTTCATAATGCACAAGTGCTCATTTGGTCTTTGTTTTGATCTTCTTCTTTGTTCATTTAGACTTTTAAGTCCCTGTTTTTTCAATGCATGACATTGTTGTATGTAAATCTTCCAGATCTCTACATGGCTTCTTTGTAACTGTTGTTGGCTGTGGCCACGTTTCTTTCCTAATATCCTTGAATAGTGGGCAATCTTGTAGCACATGTTCTGATGAAAACAGGTTTAGAAATCATAGGCAAAGTCCTCTAGATTTATAAAATTTGGTCTAAGCTTAGTTTTGATGAAGCTCATATTGAGAGTTAATCAATCAATGTGAGTAATTAAAAGTTGTGATTGAAATGTATAACATGTTCACAGTTTCAATATAAAATATTGCTTCTTTTTTAGTAGTAGACCTATAACATTTTAATGAACAATTTAACTCTTTGACTTCCAAGCGCGGATGTAGTCGTGAATTTAGACATCTAAAGAACATACTTCAAAAGGCATGTGAAAATTATGTCAGAATATAGCCAGTTCAATTCTTTAATAACAAAATGTAACGTTTTGTATGGTTTGCTGCACTTGTTTATTTATTATTATTATGTTTATGTTTCTTGCATAGCCTAATTTTTTTTTTTCCCAAAATGTGGAAATGATTGCGAAAGTCAAAGGGTGAATATCCATTAAAAAGGTGTTTTTTTTTAGGGTGGCTTGATCAAAAATAGTAAGATCAGTGGCTGAACTTTACATATATATGTTGCGTACTTATTTTTCTCTAGGAATCACCTTCTTGTCGGGAGGACAGTCAGAAGAGGATGCCACTATTAACCTGGACGCCATCAACAAATACGCTGGCCGCAAGCCCTGGCCACTCACATTCTCTTACGGCCGTGCCCTGCAGGCTTCCGTCCTCAAAGTCTGGCAAGGAAAGGACGCAAATATCAAGGCCGCCCAGGACACACTCATCCAGAGAGCCAAAGTAAGTCACATGACTTGCAGCCAGAATGCTTCCATGTGATCAGTGAATGAAAGCTGCAGGGAAGCTGAAAAATGCAAAGTAGCAAACACAGCCAAATGAAGCTATCCCATAAAAACACATAAAGACACACTGCTCCGCAGGAACAGGGTAGTGGAGAGTAAAAAGTAAAGTTCCTTCAAGGCCAATGAGGCCCATAGAGCCGGAGCTTATCCCGGTTTCTGTAGCATGAAGAGGAGCAGATGATTTTTAAATCATCTCCTAGACAGGACACAAGCCTGTCGTAGGCGTAAATATGCCGGTACCCAATTCGCACCTGGGTGGGAAAAATGGTGTAAAGTGCCTTTCTCAAGGACACAACACGGTCGCTGTCGGATTTGAACCCGGGACCCATGGATTACGAGTCCTACGTTCTAACCATTCGGCCACTGCGCCACCAGTGAAGAGTACTGTAGACAATTTTATATCTATGTAGATAATTTTATATCTGATGACATGCTTCACTCCAAAAAACTATGTCTTGCTGATAGCGACCTTGACTCCCCCTGCTTTTACATGTCGCCTAAAATACACAAACCCAATACTCCTGGAGCGAATTTCAGCATACTTGGATTCTGTTTTCCAACCTATTGTAGCCTCTCTTCTCACATACCTCAAAGACACAACCCATGCCCCTTTGAAGACAGTAATGTGGAACGTTGGTTTACCTGTGTGTATTTTTACAGGACAGCTTCATTTGTTTGGTACTTTCCACATGATCAGTATTTTTGTGTGCCTTGTGTAATGTGCATTTCGTTATCCTTTATTTTGTATGCTGTATTGGCCAGTGTGCTTTGTAGTGGTTGTGATCAGTAATCTTTTGTTATGCATGACTGCGGGTGGCAGAATAGGTCAGTCGGTAAGACGTTTACTCTCTGAGTGCATGGGTCCGAGTTCAATTCTTGCCTGTGGCAGGGTTTTTTCTTCAAACTTGTCGATCTTTATTCACCCTTGGCTCCAAGTGGGTAGTGTGGAGTCTGAATGCCGAGCTCTATTGGAGATGAGCTATAAAATCGGAAAACCTGTGGGAATGTTATGACGTACTTTTAAGATTCCTTGACAGTCTAAAATTGTACAAAAGTAGGCAAATGCCGCTGTCCAGGCAAAATTTCAAAATGCTACCATTGAACATCTCACTCGCAAGTTGGACTAGTTCTAAATGTATTGACCCTGCCTTTCCTTTGGAATAAAACTAGATTGACCGAGAGAGGTACAGCGCCTCTGGGCAAAGCATTGTTTCTAAAAGGCTGCCCAGGCAAAGTAGCACTGCAGCTGGCTATAGAAGCCACGGGGAATGCCAGTCATTTTTGCTAACAGTCTGCTGGTTCTCCGGAGACTCTTTGAAGCAAATGACAAAGGAAGTGTTTATACTCGCGACCGAGTCTGGACCACACCTCACATCCTGTTAGGGTTAGGGTTCCTATTTCCTCCTGGAAATCTCAAACAGGACGATTCCTATTTTCACTACGATTTAGGAAATGAAATACATCACATGAGGCGGTCCGAATCCGAAAACCTCACTGACCAATTCGAATGACAATTGTTCGGGTTGTCGGCGTTTCTATATGTACATCTAGTTAAATCTAGATTCAGAAGGTTTATATACAAACAACAACTGAAATTCGCAATATGTAGATCTATGAATTTATCTAGATTATTTCATCTAGATCTAGATCTAGATAGGGTGACTAGGTCGCCTGTATATCATCTGCCGATGACAAAAGAGTCAGTTTTTTTTTGTGAAATGCTTGGTCTTGCAAAGATTGTCTGAAACTTGAAATACAGTTTAGTGTACAGTATTGAACTGTAATGAATGTAGAACTGCTTTTGTGTTTGATTGGAAGGTAGCAGATGTGTTAGATAATGAGTTAGACTAATATGTGATTGTTACAATAAATCTTTCAGAGTTATCCAGTTGTTACAACACATCTTTCGGACTAATCCAATTGTTACAATACATCCTTCAGACAAATGTAATTGTTACAATACATCCTTCAGACAAATGTAATTGTTACAACACATCTTTCAGACTAATCCAATTGTTACAATACATCCTTCAGACAAATGTAATTGTTACAACACATCTTTCAGACTAATCCAATTGTTACAACACATCCTTCAGACTAATCTAATTGTTACAATACATCCTTCAGACTAATCTAATTGTAACAATACATCCTTCGGACTAATCTAATTGTTACATCTTTCAGACTAATCTAAATGTGACGTTACATCCACATTATTCTATTTCTTCTGTCTTCCTCCCCTCCTGTAGAATAACGGAAATGCTGCTTTGGGCAAGTACGAGGGAGGCGAGGTCGGTGCTGCTGGACAGACCTCTCTGTTTGTGGCCAACCACGCATACTAGATGGTCAGCAGGAGAGTGGTGGACGGGCAGTGCAGCTGAGACGGTGCAGGCGTTGAGGCTGAGGGGGACAGTTTGTTCTTGTATTATTTTTGCTTCCCGTGTAGTCTCATGTTCTAGATGATATATTCATATAATATGGTGTTAACAGCATCATTTGGGATTGGAATAAAAACTTAAGGACTTTCATTGAATTGCTTGGTTGAGATGAAAGTGGCAAATTTGGGAGTGACGCAAGTTTTCAGTTTATCACAAACTGTTGGATCAGTTGGTTAGGAAAGGGTTATTTTAAAAACAAATGTGGAAAAACATACTTATTACACACATTTTTTTAAAAATTGTATTTATCCTTTTCAATTTTTTTAGAACGCTGCGCTGTGTATGTCTAGTTGAAGGACTTCCCTTTTTCCCTTACATTGTTTCTTTTTTTTTTTTTTTTTTGAAATACCTGGGGTGTGCATAATTTTTTTTCAAGGTAGAATAGTTATGAAACTCTTTACAAAGTTACTCATGTCTATAGTTTTGGCCTTCTCAGAAAGATTGTATGCAATATGAATGGTGCTGAGCAAAATTAAGTGCAAATAGAATTCTTTGAGTCTTGATGCAGAGTTAAGGGATGGGTATCTAGTAGAGATATCATGTTATGTCGGTGGAACTATGACTGTCGTTTGTTAACTCTCAAATGCCTGTGTGGATAGACTGTCTATCCTCTTATCTTTTTTTTTTCGCAAAAAAACCCTGATACGATTTTTCGGTCATTTGTGCGTTGCTTAGATGTCTTCTACATTCTGGGCTCTACGACATTAAGATTGATGGATAATTTATTCAGTTATTCGTTACTCTTGAAACTGTTGATACTGTGATAATTGGATGACAAGAAATCTGTAGTAGAAATCGCCCCTTTTTTACTTTTGTCCTTTTGTGGGCTGTTTTTGTCTGTCTTTTTTCCCCTCAACATTTAGATTTCATCTATTAAGTGTGATTTAGGTGTTACAAAACAGAAAAAGATAAAAAAAACAAATAAACAGTAAAATAATTTTCTTGTCTTGTTCTTTTTTTTTTAGTTTAAAAGAATGAAAAATCTGCAGGAATATCTACATAGATTGTTTTGTATGGTTGTCCTGTGTAGTAACTCACAGAATAAAAAAAAAGTCTTCCTTTTTCCTCTAATATGTATTAAATCTACAACGGTTTAGTGAGATGTGCACTTTTCATTATTTTTTTTTTTCTCTAAGATTCAACCTGTAATCTCTTACCTTATTATTAGTACACACTACAACAGAGTCGTGTTTTAAAGTTGCTCATTGTAGTAAGAAAAAGAACAACATTCCCTGGATAGTTCAACGGTGGCCGAATGGTTGGAGCGTTGGACTCCTAATCCAAGGGCCCATGGTTTGAATCCGGGAGTTGACCGTATTGTCTCCATGGGAAAGACACTTTACACCATTTTTCCTTTGCCCACCCAGGTGTGAATTGGGTACTGGCATATTCTGCTGAGGAAGTAAACCTACGACGGACTAGCATCCTGTCTAGATGAAGTAAAAATCATCTGTTTCTGCTTCATGCTACTGAAACCGGGATAAGCTCCTGCTCAATGGGCGTCATTGGCGCCTTGAAGGAACTTTCCTTTTTTACTTTTTCTGTGGATAGTTCAGTTCTACTTTTTTTTTGTATGTGATGCTGCGATAGGTGAGAGTGACCCATCCTCAGAGTGAGGACATACATTGCAGAGTTTGAGAAATGCTGATGTCATGTGTTCTGAAGTGTCGTCATTCGGGCAATGGAAGTGGGAGTGTAAAACATGATGAGGCTTGCAGCATCAAAGAGCATTTAGCAAGTTCCACGTTGTGTGCTCCAAGCTCTTTTCTGTTTCTTGATGTTGGAAAAAAAACTGCTCACATCTCGCAGCAAAACTTCATTCGCTCACAATAGCGTAATAACAAGTAAGCCGAAACCAAATACAATGTAATGTAAGCATTAATTTGCAGTGTCCAAAAATGCACACATAAACGATACAATTTAGTTTTGTTTCAAATAGTCGTATCTTATTTGAATATTGTCAGATTTACATGTTTGGCATCAAATACTGGGAAAAAAAAATTATGTTTCTTAATGCCACTTCGAAAACGTTTAGCTATGATACATGTATGATAAATTTAGGTTTGGAGTGCCATATGTCACATTATTTTGAATACACGTTTCACTTACAACAAACATTTCCAAGAAGTGGATGTAAAGCTCTCCGCCAAGTTTCTCCAACCAGCAATGGCCCTTACTTCCACACAAGGACGTCATGAGCAGGGGGAACAACTGACTTGAACTGGTTATAAATAGTGAACTGATAACCGAGTTGGATTGAACTGGTTATAAATGGTGAACTGATAACCGAGTTGGATTTGACCGGTTATAAATAGATATCTAAATGGTGATCTGCTCATTAATTGATTCAGAATTGAACTAGTTGTAAACGGTGAACTGCTAATGAACTGATTTGATCAACCGAGATGGATTGAACTGGTTATAAATGGTGAACTGCTAATTAACTGATTACGAGTTAGATTGAAATGGTTGTAAACTGATTACCGAGTTGGATTGAACTGGTTGTAAATGGTGAACTGCTAATTCACTCATTATGAATTGGATTGAATCACAAAGAAGCTTCGGCAGAAAGGCTTTTAATTTGGCCGCTTCGTGTGTTTGGATCAGCTTAATGAAAGAAAGATGGCTGGAGAAATTCTGGGTTACAGTTCTACTGAAGTCAAGTGGGGTCATTGCAGGTGCAGAGGTCAAGGCTGAGACGGCCTTGTATATTTATTTCTTCCGTTTATACCCTAGTCCCACTATCGTACTGTTTCTAGGGTTTAGACAACGAATGCGGTTTGGGTTTGTTTTGTTAGGTTTTTGTTGTGTTTTTTTTTTTTTTGCTGTTGTTTTTTAGTTTTTTCCTCCACTTTGTAAAGTCAGCTTAGGAAGATGGTAGCATTACTACCTTGACACGGAATTCTCACTCTCTTCTCTGTGCGTGTATAGGTGTATAGGCAGAGGTGTATGTTCATGTATGCTTAGTTATATTATTACTGGTATGTGTACGTCTGTTTGGTGACAACAGTAGGTATAGATATGCCTATATATCTCTTGGTATCTGAAAGATATGAATCGTGATGAAATTGAGAATACATGTAATTGTAATTATATTGATTGTTATTGGTAGTAGCAGCAGCAGTAGGAGTAGCAGCAGCAGGAGGAGGAGGAGGAAGAGGAGCAGCAGTAGTAGCAGCAGTAGTAGTAGTAGTAGTAGTAGTAGTAGTAGTAGTAGTAGTAGTAGTAGTAGTAGTAGTAGTAGTAGTAG
>JBDFRD010195596.1:0-11781 GCA_039654405.1 Bullina lineata | reverse complement strand
GTTATTTGCTGTTATCAGTTGTTATTTGTTGTTATCTGTTGTTATTTGTTGTTATCTGTTGTTATTTGTTGTTATCTCGACAAAGATAAATACCGCTTTTCATCATCACAAGTTCCACTTTGCGAGTAAAAAGTGGTAGAATGTTGAAAATGTTACATGGAAACTGAAAACATTAAAAATGTACATAAAACATGCATTAAGTAGCCTAAGTCGTCTTTGATATTTATAAAAAGGCGGAAAACATATCAAAGAATAAATCAATAAAGAGAACACATTGCACCAGGAGTGCGGTTAAATTGTGATGATAAAGAAAAATGCTGTACAATGGTGGAAAGAGAAGTAAAACAACTAATTAGAAACATAATGAATAAAGAAACCTAAATGAACAAATTAATTACAGACAAATAAAATGATAACAAAGTCAATATAAGGTTTTTTTTTAGCAGTATACACAGCATAAGAGATCAGCATAGAAAAAAAATACATGATAAAGCTTTCAAAAGGAAATTATAAAATACTACACTCAGACTTTGTTGTTTTAAATAAAACTGCATAATGAAATGCCCCCATCCTATCCTTTGTACTTATAAGAACTATGTCTCCATTATTGATCAAAAATCTAATTTTCTGATTCCTGTTCATGAATTCTTTCACATAATAGTTTACACATAAGCAATATTCCACTTCATGCATGAGGCACTACTAGAAAAAAGAATATCCAAATGCACACACCTTCCCCATCTTGTGTTCTCCAATACTCTTCTTGAAACTTTCTTTGCTCTTTGCCATGTCGAGCATGTGTGCGAAGATGTGTACAATATTGCCCTGGTAGTCACCTACAGAACATACAAAAGCAAGATTATGTGACAGAGTACTAATTTACATGCAACAAACTTTATGATTATCTTTTCTTTGGTTTCATATCCTTCATCAATAATAATAGTATTTTATGTCACATTAACATCCAATTTACTCCATATTCATTTCTATTTTGTAGGACACATAGATTTATGGATTTTGTTAAAGATGGTATGCTGTGATTGTTTTTGTTCTACACTTTAAAATAATTATTTTCATAAAATATTTGATATTTCTGATTTTGTTCCTCAAAATTGCCACAGGATAATTTTTTAAAAGAAAATACTCCTCTTGCCCTTATCCCCCTTGCTCTCTTTACTTGCATGTTTTTAATCATTTGGCAATGATCCTATTCTTTCAATTTTTTTTTTTTAGCTGTTGATGCTAATGATGATTGATTTCAAGACATAACTTAACAATAAAACAATGCCGCCAACACTACAAATATGCAATTCAAAAATTACTGAAATTATATGATATTTCTCATTCCTTCTTTTGAGAGTGCTCAATTGCTAATGCTCTCATATGACAACATACTGGATACAGTTTACTAATTTATGTAATAGTTTTCATTTTTTTTTACATCAGCGATCAAAGAAACTTAATATTTTAGCAGAGTACCTTAACTAATAAATTAGGAAATTAAAGTTTATGTAAGGTTTTAAAAGCTAAAAAAATCCCTGTTTCAACAGTATGAAGTAGAACAATGACAACAGATCAACTCCTGCTTAGTTGTAAGTTTACTTTACCTATCCAGGTAGGTTTCAGACCAACAATATTCTGGTTGTGAGTCCAATAGTTTAACCAATCAGCCATGGTGCAACCCCCGGTAATTAAACAACTTACAAATTAATGATCTTTGTTATTTCTTCTTTTTCTTTGAAACACCATCATGATTTATATGTCAGGCTTCTGTCATTCTTTTTTTTACACAAACATAGAAAGGAAGCTTCTCTGTCTATAAACATAATAATCATATAAAATTTGTATTGCACTTTTTTTAAGTTTGGCCAGTATAGATGATATATTGACTCTTTCTGTCTCAATTCACGTGGAGAATAAGACACGTCAAATTCCATAATATTTGAAACTGTGAGAACTTTATGAAAATCCAAATGTTTTTACTTCTCTGTCAGCATTACAAATCTTATTACTACTGCCTGGTCACTGTGTATGAGTTGGGATTAATAAAGCAATCACATAAGCTTCACTGTTTATCCAACTAACCATTTCCAGGACTGACAGGGTTCAAAGGTGGATCCTTCCAAACAGGTTTGTATTCAATAGCTGGAGGCGGAGTCTTCGGTTTATTTTCCTCTAACAGTTTTCTTACATCGCCTATAGTCAGACCTTGAGGCTTGGGTTCTTCCTTTGGCTTCAGGCCCTGGAGACATTGCAAAAGAAGGTCCAAGTTGAAGTCGTTGCATTTACCTAAACAGACTAAATACTGTATCTACTATTACTATTCAGGCCAGTATTTACATTCAATTGAGGTGCACTGTTACTTTAACTAAAACAATAAATTAGTGCTGAAATCATATTGTTGCCTTTCGATTATGTTGTTAATCAAGCACAAACAATGCACCACCACTTGTGTTTGAGATAGCAAAGAAGAGATAATGCAAGAAGAAGAGATAAAGCCAAAAAAAAATCTGCTTCACATGCTGTAGGGTCAACAAAAATACAATTTCAAACACATGATTCTGATTTGGTACTATTTTTATTATTTTTGTGTTAGTGAAATTTTGAAAATTAAATCAACTCATACGCTATCTAAAAGAATGACATAAAACAATTGATCAGAAATGGTCAAGAAGTGTTAGTAAATAATAGTAATATTTATAATTTATAATAATCAATATCGGTGAGCATGGTTACTGAAATGATAGATCATTTTCCTTAAAAAAAACAACAACAACTACATTTGTTATCATCTTTAAAATGCTTTATTGTGATGGACCTGTTAATTTATAAAATATATCAAAAAATCATTTGTTTATTCGAATCCTTATGCTTGTATAAGATCTATTTAGTTAATTTTCCATGTTAAAAACTTTTTGATCGTACTGCAGAAAATTACAAAGCTCTACCAAACCGATAACCTCAGTAATTTCATGAAAACAAGGATTTAAACTCCTCTAACTGCAATGACATAAAGTATGTTTATACAAATCATGCAGAACTTATTCTTCATTTTAGATTCTCAGTATTTAATGACAGAAAAAAGCTTCTGGATTTGAAATTTAATAAATACAGATAAATGTTTTCCAGGAATCTTATCAAGGACATAGATCTAGTACTAGCAACATACTTGTTATATGAATGGAATAATAATTAGTATAGAAAAGAGACTGTGGACTTCAACTACTGCATTCATAAGTCAATCCTATGAACTTATTAATCAATCCTGCAAGGACATTCTTATTATTATGTTCTGCTAAAAGAGTGTCCACTCTGTTCAATGTCAAAATATTTCATCACATTTGTTGGAGGGGGTGGAGGTAATGGAATGCTAACCTTGCCATTCTGGAAAAACACAGTGACCCTTTTACCACACCATCTAATTACTGTGCAAAAGGACATTAAATGAATATGCTTTCCATACCATTTCATCTCTGGTGTGGTATATTAGACCAACATAGATGAAGTTTATCTCAACAGAAAAACAAGCATGAAGCCTAGACAGGAATAAAACCTATCATGTTAAACGGTGACACTGACAGATTAAGCAGCTGGCCACTGATGTTCTAAGGTAATCATGAGGTACTCACATAATATATTGATTTTTGTTATTTTATATAGTCCTTTTCTTTTGCACAAGGCAATGGAAGCAATTGTACTCTAAGTCACCTATGATTAAAGCTTATTCATTTACTTAGATCCCCATAATGTAATGTGTAATTACTATTTTTCACATCATATATTTATGATGTACTTCAATTGATTATGTTTTATTATGCATTTCACTGTTTGTATCAAAAATAGGTGCAACACTATACTTGTATGCCCTTAACAATGTTTTGTCTTATTTTCACAGCTTTGCTACATTTTTCTATTTAAATATTAAATAATATTATTTGAAAACTTTTACTCCCCTTTTTTCAAATCTTCCTCTAATTTTGAAAAATGTCTTCTCAACTTATTGCTGTTATAATTTTAAAAAATACATTACATAATATTTAATTCAGTAGTAACATACAATGTACAATCAATTCAATTTCATAAATATGACAAAATGATATAAAAAATATGTGATAGTGCACAAAGTATTCTCACAGTGAATCAGAGAGATCAAAGCTTGTGCAATATTATGAGTGTTGTTTTATGTTAATCACTTTTAGTTGTCTCATTTTGCAATATATATTTTAACATTTTCAGATGTACCTACTTTTCGTATGGTAGCACAGGATCTAAGAAAGATTTTAAAAATCACAATAGTGTAATTAAATGCACTGAACGAACAGAACATTAATAAAAAAAAAACAGCTAATCTTTTAAAGTAAATCTTGAACTACTAGATTTAAAGACAGATGGAAAGAAATGATGCAGAAAATGCAAATACAATGCACTACAAGCATTTAGCAAAAGCTCATTGATTGTAATGCAGATACAGGTGCCTGTAGTATTGATCTCTTAAGTTAAGGTACCGCAGGTAAGCATTTCTCCTCTCACAAACCTTGATCATCTGCTCTGTGAGGAATCCATATTGAACAGGGTAAGGGGGAGCTGGGGGACCAGCCCCAAAAGTAACAGCTCCATTGGTGGCATTCATCCCCGGCCAAGATCCAGGTGGTGCACCCCATACATTAATCTGAGTGCCTGAATAGTTGGTTGGGTTGAAGGGACCGTCAGGAATGGGAGGATACTGGCCTGAAAATGTTTAGGAGAGTGTGATTAATGAGTGATGAAAGATATTTTCTTCAGGAGAATGATTTAATTTATAACTGTTCCTTTGTGAAGTTATATGAATCCATCTATTAGAAGCAAGACAGTATACATGAGTATTATTTTGAGATTTGTGTCTTTGTCTTGAGTTTTTCTCATTTTCATGAAATGATAGCCTTTCATACTGGAAATAACATATTTTGGATAGTGCAGGAACAAGGTGTCAGCATCGACTGCTTTCAGTTTCAATACATGTGTGTGTGTGTGTGTGCGCGTGCGTGCGTGCATATGTGTGTGTGTGTATGTGTGTTTGAGTGCGTGTGTGTGTGTGTGTGTGTGTGTGTGTGTGTGAAGTATGAACAACTTTCAGGACAAAAAAGTGTCACAGGGACAAATACGCTGCTCTCAGCTCAATAAAATGTAGCAGACAAGTAAAGTTACATAAAACTGAGTAGCAACACTTTAAATGGTAAATGGACAAAATCATTATTTGTGCCTACATGAATATATCATTATACATGGGAAAAGTAGTAATAGTAGTTTTTTTAAACGAAATCTACACATGATATGTCGTTACTTGTTGTATCTTTGGAAGATGGTAATGTTTACATCCTTAGTCCCATATTGTTCTGTATGAGATGAAGCCTTCAAATACAGTATAAATTTGCTCATGCATCATCGTTTGTTGGGATTTAAAATTCACAGAAGCCCCTTTGATTAATCGTGCTCTAAGTGCAGTACAAAAATCTTGCTTGGCATACAAGTTATGAGAAACACAGAACCCCTAGTGGTCGTACAATAGTCGACTGTCAGCTGTAAACTGTATCAACTGATATAAAAGTTTGCAGAAGAGATAGAACAACAAATTTCCTGGGAAGCAAAGAAAAACAAATCTGACCTTTGATAAATAGGCCTATGTTAAAGTCTAATAATTTTGTTAGTCCCTCTAATCAGTATCAACAACATTGATGTGTATGTCAAAAATGTTTGTAAAATGCGGATAATGGCAAGGCAAGACAATATAACTTTCTTTTCATACACTCACTTTCACTGACAGCTCCAGTAGCACTCGGGTCCTGAAAAGCACTTGGGTTCTCATAAGTCCAAGCTTCTCTAGCTGGAGGTTTCCTGCGTACCGGTGACTTCTTCTGTTATAATTAAGCAATAAAATGAACAGTTCCTCTTCTCTCTGTGTTATGTGGCAAGTGAAAATGTTTATAGCATATTTCAAATCTCAGACATTAAAATTTCCTGACTATTGAAATGCAGTTACGATTTCAAATTATTCTCTATTCATCTTTCTAATAATGTAACTTGAACTAGAGTGCCGGTGCCACATATTGTACAGTGCCCCAAACCATACAGTGAGACGAAAAATCAATACTAATTGCATAAATATCTTTACTCAAATACTAACTCATGCTCATGCCTACTAATCCTTGTTCTGCCCATCTGAAGTGTCAAAAGAAAACAAACCGGTCATTTCACCACAGAATCCTGTTTTAACCCATCCCAATCGAGAAGGTAAGCCCAATTGTCTGTTATCATTGTTTACATTTTAGCAAAGGGAATCTTTTAGTTAAGAGTGTGGAACTACGGGATACCGTCTAATTTTAGGTTCAGTAGTTAAAATTAGCTTGATTGAGGGAAAACCATGCGTCAATCTGGCTTTGACCTATATCTCGACCTAATGGGTATTAACAACGGTGTGTGTTATGAGGACACCTATTTTCTGGGTCAGCCATCATATTGTGCAGTACATATTATTGTATACTTTTATATAAATGAATTTCACAAGCATTTTAAGGCAAAAAGTTATATTTGTAGCCTGAGTCATGCTTTTTGCCTTTACTTAACCACCAAATGTTGTCTTTAAATTGTAATATTATTCTCTTGAGTGGTATTTTCGGTATCATACATGTTTAATCATGTTTTTAATAACATTTTATTTTCCCTATACAGAAAAATGGGTCCGAAATGCCTCCAATACCCAGAAGAAAACATGCACGCTGCCTTGCAGTCTGTCAGTCAAAGAAGGCAACCATAGTTTGAGGGAGGTAGCTAAGAAATTGTAAATAATATCATTTCGATGTAAATTTTGTAAGTATATTGGATGAAAGGTTGTATGGAAAGAGTGCGAAATAAATTGTAAATATATCATTTCAATGTAAATTTTGTAAAGAAAAATAAAAAATAAATTATCATTTCATAACAATAATTAATAAACATGAATCGTGTAACCTGCATACATTGTGGTCTCTTCATTCCTTTAAACATTTAGATGAATATAAATTTAATGTAAGAAAGTATACAACCAAACTGCCTCTCTTCCCCCTGTTCATTAATCAGAATGTTTTGAAGACATGATATGAACCAAAAAATGCCTACATCATAAAGCGTATGATATGGGGGCAACCTTCTGTTCAATATTACGAAATGTAAGATAAGAGGGTAACCTTCCTCAAATTGATCAAACACATGATTCAAACTCTAGATGTCTAAACGTCTGATAGAATCTACCCTATGACCATATTATGGTGTGAGGACATCCTGCTGGTCAAAGGTTAATATTAATTAAAGTCAAAATCTGGCATCTTGTGCGCTAAAAAAAGGTCTGTTCATTATGGGGCATCCCTCTGAGAACCACCTTCAACAAATGTAAGATATAAGGGCACTCCGACCTAAAACTTTTTAAACCTGACTGTACAAACGAAAAACACCATAGAGCCGAAAACAACCCACATAGAGGGCAGAGATAATAACTCTAACATGTGATAAAAAGAAGGATTGGATAAAACTGAAAGTCTGGTTACACCGAAGTGATTTCCCTTCCGTGAGGGTTGGTGTACGATATGCGGCACCTGCACTCTATATTCTTTCTCTGTTTAACAGTCCTCAACAAATTCTCTTGTTCATTTAGAAAGACTGAGCTCTTTGCAACGACAAGAAAGTGTAAAGGAGACGCAATAAAATCCCAGTCACAAACGAATTTATCATAGTATCAAGAACAAACATATAATTTGAATAAATTAGAAAAAGAAGAAAGAAGAAAACCAACCCTCCTAGCTGCCCTCACTTTCCCGGGCTTCAGATTATATTCACTGTCTGAAGTGTCATCTAGAAATGACTGTAGAGTGACAGAGCTAGTGCTGGTGTCGTAACCTTCTGTGGTGCCCTCTTTATCAAGGTCTACAACATTGAAGCTCTTGCTCACAACTGCACTTTCTAACAGTCCATCCCTGTAGGACATATTGCAATAAAACTGTTTCATGCTCTCAAGAGATTAAATGAATATTATGATCATTCTCTTTCTCATTTACAAACTTACAACACATATATACATTACAATTTAATGTAACTGATAAAGAGCTTTAAACGCAGTTAAGTCATCATCTAAAAATTCAGTCCTTTATTAATTTTGTTAATTGACTTCTTTATTTTGCTCAAAGTAACAAGCAAAGCATCAAATGGCTTATACTATTATAAAGGGAAATACAATGAATTATTTAAACTCCCTTCATTTCAAGAGATTTTAACTTAAAAAATACTTGTTAGACTGCCATTTAGAATACCTGGTCTTCAGAATCTGTAAATTATTCAAAGTATGGTATTTTTTTTTTTTTCTTCAGAAAAGTTTTGTTGATAAACTGTTTTCATAATTTCAGACGTATACTCTGATACTCTGATGGTTAGAGCGTTGGACTCCTAATCCAAGGGTCCAGGGTGATCGTGTTGTGTCGTTGGGAAAGACACTTTACACCATTTTTCCTCTCCCCACCCAGGTGCGAAATGGGTACTGGCATTTTCTGCGGGGGAAGTAAACCTACGACAGACTAGCGTCCTGTCTACGATTTGATGTAAAAATCATCTGTTCCGCTTCACGCTACCGAAACCGGGATAAGCTCCGGCTCTATGGGCCTCATGGCCTTGAAGGAACTTTACTTACTTTACTACATGACACACACAACAACTATAGGAACGTTGATGTGCAGTCAGTTCAATATTTCCAATCAAGAGGCAATGACTGTATGTCACATACACGCTACATGTATGAACAAAATCTACACATTAGGTCCAGCCCATCTACATGGCATTAACAGTTAACACGCATACATATTTAAAGTTCATTCAGCATAATTTGCATTGTTCATCTTGAACTGACCATAAGTTATATTCTTGCTCATGTTCTCATTTGACCATCTTGCTACTCACAATACATATATAATTATGTTTAGACAGAAATGTGAAAATATTTTCTCTTTTATTGTTTTTTTTTATTGCCGGTGTTAAAAGTTATGTCTCACTCATCAAACGTATATGTTGTTTTTATTTTACTTCAAAAGCAAGTTCTTCCTCCTCCTCCTCCTCCTCCACCTCCTCCTCCTCCTCCTCCTACTACTCCTCCTCCTCCTCTCCTCCTCCTCCTCCTCCTTTTCCTCCCCCTCCTCCTCCCCCTCCCCCTTTTCCTCCTCCACCTCCACATACTTCCCGTCCTCCTCCTCCACCTCCTCCTCCTCCTCCTCCTTTTCCTCCTCCACCTCCTCCTCCTCCTCCTCCTCCTCCTCTTCCTCCTCTTTTTCCTCCTCCTCTTCACCCTCCTCCTCATCATCATAACCACTTTGCTATGCCATATTTTTCCCATCAGAGGACGCTCGAAGCCTCTTGGAAAGGTTGGAGAGCCTCGAGACAGCGGCGCAGAGTCACAGACAGCTTGACGAACGACTGCTGAAAGTGGAAAACGTTGTAAATCAAAAGCTCTCTCTTTTAGACGACAGAGTCTCTGAGGTAGAAAATGAAGTCTCTGTCGTAAATGACGATTGTTCTCAAAGGAACAAAGAGATCTCTCACATGGGAGACCAGATTACCAAAGTAAACTGTGACATGTCAAACTTTGAGTACAAGGTCTTTGAAATGGAGAATGAGGTTTCTTTCTTAAACAGTAAAACTTCTGATTTTCACAACCACGTCCTTGCGGTGAAAAAGGACGTTTCTGTCTTAAACAGTAAAACTTCTGATTTTGACGAGAAATTCCTCGATATAGAAAACAAGGTCTCCGTCGTAAATGAGAAATGTTCTGAAAAGGATAAAGAATTGTCTGACATGAAAAAGGAGGTTTCTCTTGTAAGCTCAGAGACTTTGGAGTTGAAAGACAACTTGTCTGGCCTTTCCGGCAGACATTCTGCAGCGGAAAAGAAGGTCAAAAAATCCAATTCGAGGGTCAAGAGATTGGCTACAAAGGTATGGTATTTTCTCTGTTTCAAATTGTAGTTTGTCTGGGGAATGTGTACGTACTATATGGTGGTGTGCTCAAAGAAACTGGAATAATGTCAACACCTTGTTATCTAAGAGCCCAGATTCTGTGGCACATGGGATTTTTTATATGAACAAGTGCAGGTAGATAACTAAATGCGATAGACTGGATAACTTGAACATTTCGAAGCGTTGTCTTTTAAATACCATGAAATCGACATCGTTTTTGTTTGAAAGCATCTTAGTGACAGAAAGATGTACTCCTGTGTAATATCAGTAAATGACTTCCCTTCAATGAAAAAATACGATATCGCTTCATCGTTGCTTGGGGAATTAAGGACAAAAATTTGCAAGCGCACTCTTAAATTACAAAGAGAGTTGATTGCGCAGCGTAGGCTAGAGTAGACTGCTGGATTTATTCAAGACGCGTTTGGTGTGAAATGGTGCTCTCACTGCAGAATGATGTCGGGGGGAATGCACAAAATGAAATCCGAGGATATTATTAGGCCTTTACTTACATGTCGGAAAGTTACTCTTATTATAGTATGATTTACTTGCTTCAAATTCAAGAATTCATTGAGGAACTCGGGAGGACTAGCTATTTATTTATAGACGTAGACTTGCATGACGATGAACTGAAGAACTACTCAACACATTGCAGTCATGATTGTGTTTTATGTTACCTTGTGCAGTTCTCACAATACTAGCTCTGGTCCTTTGTCAAACCCTGATTGCTTCCCACAGTTTACCTCCCTTGGAAATTTGCCCCAAAAGCTGTTGTTCTATTGTTTCCCGAGAAGAAGGCTTTAGACCCAGACAGTTGTAGCGAGGCTGGTGTGAGGCTCAGTTGTAGGGCACTTAACGTTGTCCACAGATCGAGGTTTGATTCCATGTCATAGCTGGGACGGTTCTTCTAGTTGTTGTGAGTGGGACCAAATCTATCTTTGTCCCAATACAAGAATTTCATAGCTGGGACGGTTCTTAACTTCCGGTTGTTGTGAGTGGGACAATATGTCGTTCTACTCACATCATAAGCGGCCGTCAGCAAAGGAGATATAAAACATTTTGGACCAAGCCAATAAAATAAAGATATGTTTTCATTTGGAAGAGAATATATTCCTCACTTATGAAATTTATTCTGAAGTCCATGTGTCGACTCCATCTTGATTTGTCCACTGCCAGTGTCTATAATTGTTTTTATTGCTCTCATTATCGACTCTTTTCTCTTTTTATGTAAACTTCCATTGTGTTCATCATTATCGACTCGTTTCTCTCTTTATGTAAACTTCCATCATGTTCATCTATACACGAAATGTGCAGTAAAGATTCCATTTTGTGTTTTCATTTTCGAGAAGTTACTTCACCAAGGTAAGAGTGGCATAGGAAGGGCATGTCCAATCTGAAGTTGAATCTCTGACAAATTCGGTGTTTTAGTGAAAAGTAAAAGTGTTTGTTTGCCTGTAGTGACATGATTCAAAAAAATGCGTACAAGAATATCTGTTTACCAGACCTTTCTCTATGATCTGATGTCAAAGGTTGACCTACTGACCAGACTTTTGGAACAGAAAGTGGACAACCTTGAGAAACTGAAGGTAATTTTGAACGATCTAAAACAGAGGACCGAGGCAAGAGCGGCTGTCAGTTCTAAAGTGAGTGTGTGTGTTGTGTGTGTTGTCAGTTCTAAAGTGAGTGTGTGTGTTGTCAGTTCTACAGTGAGTGTGTATTATGTGTATGTTGTCAGTGATTAAGTGAGTGTGTATTATGTGTATGTTGTCAGTGATTAAGTGA
>JBDFRD010195374.1:0-11783 GCA_039654405.1 Bullina lineata | reverse complement strand
TCTCTCTCTCTCTCTCTCTCTCTCTCTCTCTCTCTCTCTCTCTCTCTCTCTCTCTCTCTCTCTCTCTCTCTGCTGCTTCTGCTCCCGTTCCTGTTCCTCCTCTCCCGCCTCTTCCTTTTATTTTCCGCTACAAGACCTCTTCTACAGCAAACATTTTGCTCCTGACAATCCTCTTCTCGCTTATCATTATGCTTCTTGTGTCCTCCCAAACTTATCTTTTTCCACAATCTCTGTTCACCTCTTCTCTCTCGACGCACAACATTCACCCCATAAACACCACCCGTCTCGTCATTCGATGACACAATTCTTCGATGCAAGGACTTCAGACGAAACTACGATACGGCCTACTTACAAAATCCATAGAATCGCCGCACGATGGCAACTGGCCCGGTTCCTGAAGAGCTTCACTGTAGTTGGGCAAAACCCAGGCCGGGGGGCTCTTCTTGAGACGCAGCTTCCTGTTCCGGTATTTACTCTCCAAACTGGACATCCTCCTTGAAGGGGAGGTTCGAGACGAAGCCCCTGCGTGTGATATGGTCATTTCTTTAATGGCCAGCACCTCGTCCAGGTCAGTAGAACGCGGAGAGGCTTGCCTTGAGCTGGCCTGAGAGTCACTCATCTCCCACTGACAGGAGGGGCTCACGCTTCTACTTCCGCCCAGCATCATCGACTCGTCGAAGGACGCTGCCGCCTCGCTAGAGGAGAGGAATCGCATCGACCCGCTGTCTCGCAGTCTCAAGTCCACCACCTTTGCCGTGCGGCAGAAGCGTCGATCAGGGGTGATTTTATCTCTGGAAAATTTCACTTTCTTCGAGATGGGCGACATGATGGAGCTGACGCGTCGGTGCACGACCACTTGTGGCGCAGACCGGGCCGCGCGAGGCAGTATGGCTGCACTAGGATCCGGCCCGTCCACTGAGGAACCTTCTATGATCTCTTTGATGTCCACAGGGGAGCCAACGATGGACACTCTCTTCTTGGTCAGACGGTTCATGGGCAGCACGAGGAACATCTCGTTGATCTTGGTGTTGTAGTCCACGTGGGGAGACAACTCGTTCGTCAGACTCCGGACCAGAGTGGGCCCCTGGCCTTGCGCTCTGTTGTAGCGAACGTGTGCAGACTTGAGCACGGCTACCGCTTTCTTGTCATTCATGGCCGGTGGGCGCAGTGCAAGCCTTTTTTTCTTCCGTTCTATCAATCTCTTCACAGGCGCCCCAGGTTTTTGCACCGCCAAAGAAGCATTTTCCAAATCTCGTTTCCCTTCAGTTGATTTGCTGTCGCCTTCTTGCTGATTCGACTCCGGTTGTTTGATAGCCACTTTTCGCTCGGATTCTTGCTGCTTTTGTTCGCTTTGCTTCAAACCTGTTTTTCGTTCTGGCTCCAGTTTTTGTTCAGCTTGTTTGACCATCGATTTTCTGTCTAAGTCGTGTTTTTCCTCGTGTGCCTTCATTTCTGATTTTCGCTCCTGGTTGACCATTTCACGGTCCAGGTACTCGCTAACCGTTGAGCCACACTCTGAAAACGGAGGGACCACGAAGTCGTGGCTAGTTACATCCTCGACAGTTTCAAACGCTTCAACATCGTCGGCAAACTGAACTGATTTTCCCTCAGTAACGTTTTGTTCAGCCGACTTCCTTTTCTCTTCGGTTAAAATGTTTTTCGCTTTCTTCACTCTCTGCTCTCCGTGTGTAGCGCTAGCAGCCTTGAGGATGCGGTATTTCCTTTTTGTTCTTTTCTTCAGAGTAGCTCGGACTTCCTCCACCGGTTTCTTCAAGCGATTAAACGAACCATCCCAACCCAGCTCCGCCTCCTGCAAATCACGTTTTGTCCGCATTGCACCCTTCGAGGGTCCGGTCTGCACCCGGGGACATGACTTGTGGACGGCGCCAGTGAGCGATGGGGACGTTTTAGCCGAGTCGGCGCCATCTTTCGTGGGCATGGACGTCGCGCTGCTGGAAGCTTGCTCGAGGAGATCACATGTGTGTGTACACACTCGAGGCGAGGAACTCTGGACCCTGTTGACACTCGTACCGGGAGTTTCAGGGGCGGGCAAATTCGAACTGCTCTCCTCTTGCACTTCCGGCGTCGGGTTATCTGTTCCGTCGTTTTCAGTTGCTGCTCTGGGAAGCATGCTTTCAGTCTGCACACCCGTGGACGAAGATTTGATTGATGGAGACATACTCTTCGTTTTCTTTCTTTTGCTTCTCTCAGATGATTTGCTCGAATTGGTCTCACGTCTACTTTTCCGTTCGTCAACTTTGAGCAGTTTGTGTTTGGCTCTTTTTTCTTTATTTCTCGATTTGTGACTGTTTCTTAAACTTCCCTCAGATAAAGTATCGCGAACGGCTTCTTTCTTCATGCACATCTTTAACCTTTTCTTCCTGGAAAGGAGCTCTGACGAATGGGAACAAGATTTTCTCTCAGGACTTTGTTTCTCACTCCATTTTCGATTCCCATCTTTTCTAGGCGGACTTCTCTTTCCCGAACTTTTCCTTCCAGGACTTTTCCTTTTCGTGCAGTCACGTCTGCCTTCTGGAGATTTACTTTGGTCCTCATTCATTTTCGGCAAGCTGCTGCCTTTTTCAACATATTTTGCTGATAATCTCTCAAGTGAAGATGTTGAGGACGGGCTCTTCTCTTTCCGCTGCTTGGAACCATGGCGTCTAGCTTTTCGTTTTCCTTTGGGTTTCGCGCGTTCACATCCTGCCTTTTCCTTTGTTTTCAAATCTTCCATAGCCTTGGTCGCCTGTTCTTTCCCAGCCTTGTCTGGTGGCTTGGGTATGTAAATCACCGTGGCCACAGAGTCGATATCAGACGTGGCCACATCGACGTCTTGCTTTGGACACGACGATTCCGACTCTTCATTGTCTACAGCATTATATTTTAAGCATGCTGAATCCAATTCCTCACTCGTTGTAGTCTTTGTGACGGTTTCTTCTTTGAACTGGGCATCTACTCTTTCAAAAATAGGCGATAAACCTATATCAGATTGTGTTAAGCCACTAGAACGTTGAAGAGAAACCGTGGGTGATTCTTTTCCTTCTGTGACTGAAAGTGGGACGGTATTTACTTCTTTAACTGGCGATTTTAATTCCAATTGTTGAACGTTACCTTCTTTATGCCAGGCGTTTACACCTGCTTTCTCCTTCTGGTGAAGAGAGTCCTCTTTCACTTCACCCTGCTCTCCATTATTTATCTCATCTTGTCTAGCTCCTTCCTGGGCTGCATCTTCGATGTTTAAATCGCATTGCCCCAAACTGTTCACGGCGAAATTCAGTTGAGTATCCGAAGAAGACCAATTGCCGCAAATAGTTTGGAGAGGACCGGGACCCATAGTTTTTATACTGATGGAAAATTCTTTCTCAGCAGGTAAGTCATCGCTTGTTGCAGCCTGCGTGGCGCCTGAGCCAGGAAACGAGGATATTTTATTGGGGGATTCTTTCTTTATCGATTCTTTATGGCACAAGCGCCTGGCACTACACGGAGAAGCGGGATGCCTTACTACCGGAAATAAGTCCTTCCCTCTACGAGTTTGTCTTGTTTCCATGTCAGCATACCTGTTTTGTGTGCACCTGACAATTTTGGTGTGGCGTGGTGTTTCAGCTTTCGCCTCTTTTATTTCAGGCGTGTCTTCCACATCACCAATAGCAACAACGGGTTTATTTTTTTCTACTGGCGTTGCGCCCATCAGGAAACATGGGTTCACGTCTTTTTTTAATTTCACTGCGTGAGCAGGCTCAGCTTGCAAGCTCGGATGCTCTGGTTTGGCTGGAAGGCTGTACTTGGGGAAATGAGTTTTTATCCCGTCTTTCATGACCGTTGTCGTTGTTGTAGTTATCTTTTTAGATACACTACTTTCAAACTTAATGAAAAGCGCTTCCGTTTTTGCTCTCTTTTTGTTTTTCAACGTCGGCTTTGATGCGCCAGATTTTGAAGAATCAACTCCTTCAAGCACTTCCTTTACCTCGCGAACAGCATCTTTCTTCATGACCAAGTTGGAGGAATCTCTTTCATGATGTGTGCGCATGAGGATAGCGTCATTGCAGGCTTTTACAATACTTTTTTTCTGTTCTTCCCAGTTGGAAACTGCCACAGGAGACGTGGGCACCGCTTCCTGAACTCCTGCCGATTGTTTCTCGCTCTCTTGGATTTTGTCGGCTGTTTCTTTCCCCGACAGAGTTGAGGGTTTCTCATTGACGGGTGAATCCATTGACAAAGAAGAGCTGAAATCTTCTTCACTCATGCATTCCTTACAGTCCGATTCCTCTGTCTTTGTGCTGAAGAACAAATCGCCACCGCTGTTTACGCTCACGTCAGAGCCGTGAGACTTCGATTTCTTGTCACCTTCCAAATCGGAGTCCGACGTTCCCCTTGCATTTCTGTTGACGTTCAAGAGGCACAAGTCAGAAGACAGACGCGGTGCTGTCTTTCTCTCCCGTCGGGCTCGACTTTTTCCAAAAGCGCGCGGCCACGTTTTGATTCGATCAAAAGATCTACACACGAACCTGACGCGCGGGGAGAAGGATGCACGCGTTTTCATGTCGACTGTGGCGGTGCTAGGATTAACGGTGTTGTTATTTGTGTTCGCTTGGTGACGAGGCTTCGTGCTGCCACGCTTGGTGCTCTTTGTCAAACGAAACCTTTTCCCTTTGAGGCGGTCCTGCACAGGCTCATAATAATAAACGATGGAATCTTTAGATATAGGGAAGCAATCTACGGCATTTAGGCAATCTTCATTCCGCGGGTTCAGAGTTTTCCGGTCATATCGGTACGCTTTCAAGGGCTCGGTGATACGATATGCCTCTTTCTGTACTTTTTTTCTGCAAGGAGACGAAACCTCAAATTTCGTTTTGGACTTGTACTTATCGTTGCTAGACGCAAAATTGCTGCATATTTTTTCTTGTTTCTCGGCCGTGAATTTTTTGTTGGAATTCAGTACTCTCATATAATTCACCTTTCCGAGCAGCATCACCTTGCTATGCTTCTTTTTCCCATTCGAGTGTTTACTCTTCTTCATACGGGTGTTTCTGGGCGGTTCTCGACAGGTCTTACTGTTGACAGTTTCCTTCTTGTGTACACGCGGTGAGACCTTTCGCATTCCGTTTGCTTGTCGCATGGGAGGCGACAGTGACGCCGCATCCTTGACGTGTTTCGTTTTGAAACTAAACACGTCGAGCTTGGACTCGGAGCCGCTGAAATCCTTGCGTACGTGGTACCCCATCGGGGGAGGGGCAACACTGGTCACGTTGTCCAATGACATGGCCTCTGAGGGGTACTCTGACATTTGCTCTGTTTCCGGTTTCCTTGTCGCATTCCTCCTGGAACAAAACGCTTGCTTTGACGTCGGACCTTCCCCAGCAGAACGGCTATAGGCTCCAGAGGTATACGCTCTGTGGGATTTGTCGTCTTGGTGCACTTTTTTCCTCTTTGTTACCTTCAAGCTCTCCGTCATTTCTGAGCCTGACATGGTGTGGGTTGACGTGAGCACATTTTTATGCTGCAACTGGCAGCACACGCTTGAAGCCACCTGTATCTCCTTGTTTTCTTGTGTGTAAACTCGCGCCATTCCACCAGCGGCCTGCACTGAGCTCAAACTCGTGCACTGGGTGCCAAAATGGACGGAACATTTGTCTCCATACATCTGGAACTGAGGCTCACCTGATTCATTATGTTTAGGGACTACACACATATCGGTTTGGTTGAAATCTCCAGTTGCACCTTTAAGGCATCGTTCTCGTACTCCACTGACAGCATTGGCCGCATTGGCTGATTCTGACAAACATTTCAATGTGTTATCTTTATTTTCTTCTGGAATAGCACTTCTTTTTGTCTCGTCAGGCGAGGCAAACGAAGAAACACAATCTTTCACAGTTTGTTCCACACGATTGGGAGACGGAGTTTCTGAAAGGATTTCTGTTTGCTGCTCAACCTGTTGAATTTTTGATGGCAATAACTCATCCAGATGCGCCTGTTGTTTTACCCCAGCTTCTTCCACGTTCGTCTCCGAACTGCTTCTATGTTCTTGAAAATCAACGCCTCTAGGCTCCAGACACGAGCTTATGGACCCATCAATTATCATCACGCAGGCTTTTTGAGGAGTAAGAATTGGTTTTGCAATTCCCGCAGTGTCATTTCCAGAATCCTCCAGTCCAAATACTATTTGTCCCTTTTCGTTTCGCGTTTGACTACTTCCTTCGTCCCACCGCCTTCCTTGGATTGGGATATTTTCGTGATCTGAACTGGCTTTCTTAGAGCTGTTCGATACATCCAGACTCTCTGTCATGGAGCATCTTGACAGGGAAGATCTCCTGTCATATTGTTTTTCTCCATTCATTTTCTTCTTTACCATTAACAGCGCCATTTCACTGCTGCTCGACCCCTGTGTGTGTAGTTTCGAGCCAAGCAAGCTATTTTTGCGCAGCCTTTTCTTCCTGGTATCCAGAGACGATTCAAGGTCCCCTGAATGCTCCGACAACTCTCTGCTGCTGACCTGAGGGTCTTTGTCTTTACGAACATAGACTTTATTGCCTACAGTCCTGTACCTCTGGTGGTCATGACCGCAGTTTTCCTTTTGAGGGCACGTCAAGGCTTCTAGTACGTGCTCCGGAACCTTGGCAAAGTCGTTGAGGTCAAAGACGTCGAAGAGGATCCCAGGTTCCCCGCTTAAATGCGGGGACCTGTGAATAATTTCCCAGCACAGAGAATATTTATTAAAAAAAAAAAATCAGCCGAAAACGTAACAGTTATTAAGCATAGCTACCTGCTTTGGTTTTAGTAAAAAAAAAAAGGATAAAGTGGATGACGTTGTTCTTTTCGTATGGGGAAAAATAACGTTGGGTACGTTGAGGAGGAAGAACACAGGTTTAGGAAATTTATATGAATGGATGAATTGTTGGTGGTGATCGTGAGAGTAGTGTGGTGGCTGGTGGTAGTGGTGCTGCTGCTGCTGTTGTTGTTGTTGCTGTTGTTGCTTCTGCTGCTGCTGATGATGACGAAAGGGGTGGCGCTGGTAGTGATACATTGAAAGCAGGAAGAGAAGCAAGAAGGGTACAAGCGAGAGGGTTAGGAAAATGGAAGGGATGATTGCGATGAAGAGAGCAGGACGCATCAGAATAAAAAAAGTGAAAAGAAGACGGAAATCAAAGAATAAGGCAAAAAACCGTTGCCCTTCCTTGTGAATTTACCTGTCAAATTTTGCACTTTGAACACGTTGTGAGTCCGTATTAACGACGCTGCTGTTACTGCCCGTTTTCAGGTCTTCTTCTGTTTCTTCTTCAATGATGTCAATTTTGTCTATTTTAGCTATTATTTGTTTTCGCTTTTTCAAAGTCTCGGGTTTTTCCGGCTTGACAACAACTTTCTTTCCAAAGTGTTCTCTAAATTCTATGTTTCGACGAAGTTTGGCTTCCGGAGTCTTGCATTTGACTAAGCGTTCAAAGAAATGACTCCGCGTCCCTTCTTTATCATCCAAGCTTTTAGGAGCGCCTTCAAGCTTAGAAAACGTAACATTGTCTGTATCAATCCGAAAAGTGCGAACACTGGGTGAAAAACCACCGGTTTGTCTAGTGGACTTCAATATTCTGCTTTCCGCTCCGAGATTTTTTTCTCGACGTGCCTTGACAGTATCATTGCGCTGCAATGGCGAGGAAAAATCATCTCTTTTTAAAGAGACGGGCTTACTTGGAAGCAGTCGTTTCGAAAGATTGTCTTTGAATAAAAAAGCAGAAGGGCTTTCGTCTTGGGGCTTTCTTTTCCGAGCAATCGTATTGTTAGTGATGTTTCTGTGCAGTTGCGGCGAACTATTTCGGTAGTTTCCAAGGTTGGCTTTGAAATGAAACTGAGATTTTGATGGTGTCAACGTTGGCGCTCTAAAAGCGGTCGAAGCAGACTTTGACGGCAATAAAAGTTTTGACGTAGTCGGCGCTGGTGGTTTTGACGCAATCGTTTTAAAAGGTAATTGAAGTTTCGATGGTGTTGACGCGGGCGTTCTGATTGCACTGGGCGCAGTCTTGAGCTTGAGCTTAGATTGGCTCAAGGAAGGCGTTCTGGATCTAGTTGACGTGAAAGATCGCGCTGGGGTCAGAGTGGGAGTTCTTCTACTCGTTGCCGAGTCCAAAGAAGGACGAAAGAAGTCATTATTTGATTTATCATGGCGTACGAAACTGTTCGCTTGCACAGACAAAGGACTCGTGGTCCGAGACGAGACAAAGTGATCCACTCTGCGAGACATTGGGCTGGAGTCCTTGGATTTGCTAACACTAGAAAACGGATTCAGGAAGTCCACATGGCTAATGGCGGGACTGCTCTTTTTGTGTTTATTAATCATCTTGGTCCCACTGGGCGTTTTTACAAATAAATCTCCTTGCCCTTTACCCGGAATTCCAAGTGTAGCGAGATGGCCAATGTGTTTAGCCAGAAAATTCGGAATTTTTAATTTTGTCATATAATCTACTTCTGTTGATGACGGGCTTTTAGCTTTAGTTAGTGAATCCCTTTGTACTGGCACATGGTTTGGCATGATCATATTGGCGAGCGGGTCTACTGGTTTAGACAAAGGACTTCTTGGCCTTGGCTTTGAAAATGAATCAGTATGTCTGGGCACGGGACTTGGAGCCTTCACATGGGCCATTGAATTCATTTGTTTTGGCACAGGACTTGGGATACGGAATCTGTGTGAAGAATCCATTTGCTTAGCCTTAGGGCTTAAGGACTGCAAGAAAGAATCAACTTGTTTAGACAAAGGACTTAGTGTTTTGAAATTGGCCAATTTCTCCTCTTGTCTAGAAACAGGACTTGGAGACTTGAACTTGGACAGTGACTCAATTTGTTTCAAGACTGTTTCCTTTTGTTTAGACATAGGACTGGGAATTTTTAACTTGGAGAGTAAATCCCCTTTATTAGGCAAAGGGCTTGTGAGTTTGAACCTGTGCAGGGAATCCACCTTTTTAGTCGGGGGACTTGGGAGTTTGAACCTGTGCAGGGAATCCACCTTTTTAGTCGGGGGACTTGGGAGTTTGGCTATGCTCGGGGTTTTGGAATTGTTCACAGAGTCGATTTGTGCAAATTGAGGATTCGAAAAATCCAGCTTCGCTCCAGGACTCGGGTTCCTGAATTTGGGGAGGTAATTGTTTTGCTTTTGTGTGGGACTAGTGTTTAAAGACGTTTTTTTTAAACTGGTGTCTTTGCCTACTGGACTTTGCTTTCCAGGTGTGCTGGGGACATTTGTCTGACCATATGTAACATTTGAGTTTTTCGGTCTGCCAAAGAGGTTTAGATTTGAGCTTTTCCCCTGGACTGAAACATCCCCTTGGCCAGCAAAAGGGCTACGGTTTCTGGCTGGAAGGAACGAGGCCACGTTTGCACGTCCTGGGCTGGGTTGCTTGTGTACATGCAGTGCCTCCAGTTCAGGCGATTTGCTCTTGAATTCAGGCACCCGCTCATTGAACTTCTTCTGAAGGGCGGAGGATGGGCGACTTGGAAGGTCTCTTCCTGGTACGTGCTGCAGATTTGAAGGTTGTTGAAAGGTGGTGGTGTTCAGCGGTTGATTCATAAATGAATTGAACTGAAAGTTCTTGAAGTCCACTTTCGGTGCATTCCTGAATAAAGGCATCCCGGAAATCTTCTGATCCTGTAATCGTACCCCACGAACCGGAGAAATAGATCTGTTTCGGTGTCTTATTACAAGTTTCCTAGATGATGGCAAGTCATAGCCAGTTTGGTTCTTCAGCCGTGAACTCAAGAAGAAAGGAGCCTTGGACGCCTTATCCAGGGAACCCCTGATGCGTGATGTCTTTTTACCCGCCAGATCAGAGCCCGCCATAGAAGAAGTCATTGATGTCTCGGCATCCCTCTTCTCGGCCTGTTCCTGCGTAGGGAACCTGGAGTTGGATATGTTCAGTTCAGGGGAATTAGTTGGCGTCGTTGGCTCTCGAAGACCCGGCTCATCATGGGCAGGTTGAGCTTTAGAAAAATTTGTGTTTTTCTGCGGAAGTTCCAATTGGGTTTCACCTTTCTTTGCCTTTTTGGGATTATCAACATTTGCCTTAAATTGTTTTATGGTGGGTATTCCGGGGCAGTCACCGCACTGGTCTTGCATTTGCGCTTGTAGATCTGGCAGAGGTTGTTTCGATGGATGCAGGGCGTGGACACCTGAGGAGAACAGCAGCATGCGTGCTCAAATCATTAGGTTGTGATTTTATCAATACTTGTTCACATCCAAGAATATGTGCAATGTGTTAAAGAATATGGCTAATTTTACACTACGCCCATATAAATAGTCAAAATAACTATCTAGCCAGTAGCTTGAACACGTTAGACTCCCCATGTCATCTACTAATTGTTTTGTCAACCTTGCGTTCTGAGCTCCACGCTCATCTCCAGCACACTTATGAAAGCAAACCCTTCTCCACCATACACTGGTCTCCCAAGTAACAAAAACAGCGAATCAATTTTTAACTCGTTACCTCTTTACATGATTTATAGTTATATGGTTATTATGTAGTTATACACACACAACTGGAACTCAGCTCACCATCTGAGTTCTTCATGCTTGCTTCCCTAGTGAAGAGGATCCAGGCAATGAAAAGGATATTGAAGAGCCAGATTACAGACACAATAGCGCCCAGAACGTGGTACGGGGCGTAGCGATCGGACAGCTGCCACGGGAAAGGGAGAGGTAAACAATGTATGGATTTGTTGTTTTTGGAGTTCATTTGTTTTTTTGTTTTTATTTTAAATGCTCAGTCATTTTCTTTGTTGTTCCGTTGCTTTGGTGACGTTTACTTTCTGTTTCCTTGGACAAGACGAAGAATGAGAAGGGGGTCATTTTCTTCTTCTCTTGTTTTTTAAAGAACGTTTTTGTTAACATGTTGTACGCTTATATGCAAGTATGCCTTCGTGTGTTTTGGGTGTACGTGTGTGTGTGTGTGTGTGTGGGGGGGGGGGGGGTTAAAAAAAAAGGGAGGGGGGTATATGCGTGTGCGTGCGTTCCTACCTGAATGTGTTTCTGTACACAAAGCATAAAGTTTAAATTGCTCGTTGCTCTTAGTCTTAGTTAAAAAAATACAAGCTGCCCTATTTCCTTGCAAAGTTTCAACTGGCTATAAATCTTAGACACCACGTCCTTTATTTCTCAGAATGGTATTTGATATTAAAGTTTAAAACTAACTAGATACAGTTGATTTCAATCCGATTAGATCTTGGCGTCCAAATCCAAGAAAATAGACACAATGTCATCTAAATAATGCGATAACATTGTCCTAGACTTAATTATCTGAAGGCAACTTCACATTAGTGAAGCCACATTGACGGCTCTGCAAGAAGACTTTACCAATGTGATTAAGCGTTTCCATGAGTTTAAGGGCTCGACAAAGATTAATTACAGCGTTTGTGGAAATGGCCTTGCACAGTAACTTTAGGATTATCACATTACTCATCCCTGATCCGTTTCTTACTGAATGCTCCAACTTCCTGTCCACTTGCTCCTCTATTGGGTCTTCAGGTCCCTCCTGTTCCTCCCTCGGCTTCTCCTCTCTCTGGGCCCGGATGCCCCCTGCCTCACCCGCCCCGGGAACAGCTGAGGAGTGGACAGTCGACTCGTCAACATACAGCCCCAAGAGCCACAAAGTTGTGAGAACAAAATGCAATACGTCAGACACTAATTCTTGGATCTACATAACCAAAAGAGCGGGTGCAGAAGTAACGACGGAAGAAGAAGAAGAAAAGAAGAAGAAGAAGAAGAAGAAGAAGAAGAAGAAGAAGAAGAAGAAGAAGAAGAAGAAGAA
>JBDFRD010195373.1:0-22947 GCA_039654405.1 Bullina lineata | reverse complement strand
GTGAGGAGAAACAAAAACGGTGACAGCAGGCAACCCTGTTTCACTCCAGTCCGCACTTCAAAACCTTTTGTGAACTGGCCTTCATGGATGACCCTGCAGATTGAACCCTCATAGTAGTTCTGTATCAGTCTCACAAGTTTTCTGGGTATTCCATAATGTCGGAGTATTTTCCAGAGTGTTGAACGGTCCACGCTATCGAATGCCTTCTCATAATCCACAAAGTTGACGAGAAGGGGGGTGTTCCATTCCAGTGATTGCTCTACGATAATTCTTAGTGTTGCGATTTGGTGAAGCTATCTACTTCTTTTTTTCTCGCAGCAGCCATCGACCCTGGGTCTTTGCCCTCCCAGGAATGGTTTCTTCTCAGGGCTTCCAAGCAAAACAAGGTAGACGGCTATACCACGACACACAACACGGCAATCCCAACCATGTGGCAAACAATGAAGCAGCCCACACCGGCTGAGAGAGGTAGACGTGGATGACACATGGACCCTCTAACACACCCAGCCGGAAATGTCGCCAACACGGGAAGCTGAAACATCAACACCAACACAACGAGCCAGACAGCCAAGACGACACCACGAATGTGACCTTGGTATCCACTAACCGAGTGCAGGCCACTCCGTCGGCGATATCAGACCTGCTAGCATTCAGGATTGGAACATCGACGTTAAATAACCTACTTCGGTCAGGTTTGGTTATCAAAGTTGTTCTGATGCATTATCTTGAATATTATTGTCTATCAGTGTCACAAGGAATTGAAACTTTCTCTAAAAACACTGCAAATATCATTTCAGTCAATCAACAAACTTTAATTTTTTTTTCATTTCATAAGGCTACGGTTCACAAATGTTTATTATTGACTATCATATACCTGTTTAGTCCCTGCTTTTTTTTTCCCCAAAAAATAGTGCAAAACCACACAGGGACGCCCTGGTCAATGTAACCAAACCGACTTGATATAACATCAAAATCTTAATTTAATGCGCATTGATACCTTTCATAAGATATACCATAATGTTGTCCAGAAATGTGTTAGTGAAAACAAAATTAATAAGATCTACCGTACACACTTTTGCCTACACCAGTCATTACCTGTACTGATTTCAATCAGTGTTGAAGTATCAATTTTGTTGACAGGCAGTTGGATCCCATGACACTCGGTGTGAATTGGAGTTATAAAGGGGGCAGGCAAGGCCCCTGCACTTGGCATTTTTGATTTTTGAAACTGAAAACAGAAGAATTATTTTATTCACCATGAACTGACTACAACAAGAATTATAAATTCCTTTAAGTACTTTCAAAGGTTTATTTAATTCATTATTTAAATGTGATATCATCACGAATATTTTCATAAAGTGGCCTAAGAAAAGTAAATTTCTACTGTCAAAGAGAGATATAGTAACATTGTGTTAACCGTAAAGTAATAAAAATCAAAGCAAACAGTTCACAACCCCTCACATAAAAATGTTTAGATATAAATGTGTAAATGGATGAGGCCCAGGTATAACTGGCAATCACACAACAAAGTTGAAATGATGAGCAATTAATTATGTAGTAATCATATATTCATATTTATGCTGTTTATGATGCTGAGTAAGAAGTTCAATTGTTTTCATGAGTTGATTATATGATTAGTATAAATATATGGCATTATATAGATCTAGATGAGTATGCACATAATACGATGATAGGCAGTTGTGATGAAAAGGTTTGTGGTGGAAGTAGAGGCTTGGAGGAGCTGCACATAAGAAACAAAAGTAAACAATTGGAATGGTTAGCTTTATTATTTTATTTGTGAAAAACACAATTTCAATCAAATATTGGCTGGTATCGTTACCAAGTTTCAAAGCCAAAGTCCAGTGCTTCTTTTATTATAACATTATCATTAACTACAAATCTAAATACAGAAACTTAAGAGACCAAGAGACTTTTGACACTGTTACTTACAATTACAGTTACTACTGTTACTGGCGAAATGTTTATATTTATATTATTCTTGTTGCCGTGGCCAAGCCCAAGATTTGAATTTCAAGTTGAATCATTTCATATTGAATCAAAGCCATCACTACATTTTTTACTACAATTGAATGAACAATGAATTATCGTGTAGGCTATTACAAGCCGAGTCTATTAATGAAAGTTATGAACAGCAGCCACTAACAACAAATTATTAATCATTAAATCAATATGAAATCATCATAAATATATTACGTGTTTCAAGGACGAATCGCCGAAGACGGTAAAATTACGTGCTCGAATTATTTGGAACTGTTTACACTGTGTTGTCAAGCAGCCATCTTGAGTGCGAATCAAGTCAGGGTATACGTTCTTCCTAATGTGTTGTGCAGACCTTTCATCGAGGCCTTGACCTAGACAAAATTATTGTTGGCATGTCAGGCTGGTTTGCTTGAAGGTGTTAGAGATATCTAGCCTACCTATGTGGTGGATCTCATCGGTAGGTCAACATTTACAAAATAATAAATATTGTTAACAAGTGTTTTATAAATATAGATCATATATCTTTGTGCGTTCAGCTATAAATTAAATATTGGTCGATATTTCTATAGATCTATGTAGATTTCTATGTATGAAACTTCAAGTCAGCTCGCGATCTAAGCAAAATTTGTACAAAGTATCTGTTTTCGATAGGCCTAAGTGCTAAATTCCGAAAACTGCGGATTGACTGACTGCGCTCTTAACTGATTCTAGATTTCTAGATCTATAGTTTTCGATCTAGACTTCTAGATCTTCAGCTAATTATTCTTTATGACTTTGTAGTAAGGCTGTCGTTATCCGCAACACCCTCCTGTAAGTAGGAGACAAAATTCAATACCGCAACACCCTGTTGCGAGTGTACCTGTGCAGTGTGCGGGCGTGTTAATTCAAGTTTCTGGCAAAATTGTTTATAACTTGAAAAAATTTCATATAGGCCATTTTGAGCGCTGAGTCTGTTGAATCGATCACGGAATGTCTAGGTAGGCTAGACTTGAAACGACCCGCCATTTGATGATGGCGACACTCCGACACACAAGTCAAGTCTTCAGCCAATCAAAACATGAATAAAAGGGTGTTGCGGATAATCACTCTGTTGTAGAAAAGTGTGTTAGACTAGATCTAGATGATCTATAGTCTGTTACTTCGATCTGGCCCCAAGAAATTTGAGTACTAGATCTATTACGATCTCCGCCTAAGAACCCGCCCCTCAGAAGACACGATTACCATGTTCTTAGCCGGACTGGGCTCTTTGGCGGATTTCAAAGAAAAGCGATGTTTCCACTTGAAGAATGCAACTCAAACTGGGGTTGGGGGGCACTAACACATTACATTAATGGGGCGTCATCACTGACCAAATCGATCTGATTTGATTGGCTTACTTAAATCTTAAACACCAATCAAAATCATGCTTATTCCCTTCCAGACAATCCTTGTCTGTATTAGGCCTAGGCCTACCTACGCAAAACAATGCAAGACGGTGGCGGCTCCTTTCCATAAAGTCTCCCTCTGAGACCCCGCTTCCACTACTAGATCAAAACAAAGAGCGATGTTTCATCACAATATTATTATTACATGAAGTACGGGCGGCTGGGTAGGGGTGATACTGGGTTGCGGGGTCACATGACGTCGAGACTATGGGGGAAAAGGGGGAGGATGGGGGATGCTGAAGTTGTCGGTCGGAGAGTAGCGGTGGGAGACAACAACAAAGCGTAGATCTAGCCAATTATGACTGGTCTAAAATACAGGTAGGGGATTGAGCTGGATGGGCATGCTTCGAGCGATGAGAACGAATGGGCCGAACGCGTCAAAGCAAATAAGCCTAGGGGAACAAAACAGGGTTGGGGGGAGGGGCCAGAGAGAATGGAACTTGCTTTCCACCACGGCTATGGCCTAACCCTAGAACAAAAGCAAGGCAACTGACAGTGATTCGGGCGGTTAAGGCAAGCGCTGCTTTAAAAAAAATCGTATCGGGTAAGAAGACCGTGTTCTTAGGCGGATTTTGTGTTGAAAATAGGCTCTTAAGCGGATGAAAAAATTCCGTTTCACGAGAATAGCGGGCTCTTAGGCGGAGACCACTGTACTAGATCTAGCAAAGTGTGGTCCCTTCTGTTTACATCGGCATTGCAGTAGCCAGCCACATATTACTAAAGGCCAAATATAGCTAAATGAACTGTTGAAGCCATAATACTTTTTTTATAAACATAAAAGCAGCCAGACGAAGAAAGTAAGCAATAAATTAGGAGAATATAAGATGTAGTTTACAAACTTATCACATGTGATACACATTTAGGTCCCTACTTAATGGGATACCACTGGGCCAAGTGGACGAAGATATTTTGTAGTGCTTCTGCTTCTTGACTTCTTCAGTTTCATCACAAAAAAAGTTTGGAAGAAAAAGTTTTTATCGAACAGTAAAGTATTCACATTTTTTAAGAATGTTTTATTTTTTTTCACCTGGATGCAAAAGCATGGGTTTTTTTTTTGAAGTAAAAAGAAAGATGGAACTATTTTCAAAAAATAATTTTTTTAATGGTTTATGTGTTCATTGCTTCTCAAGTCTTCTGTGAATTTCATTATTATTTTTTTTACATTTCAGAAGCCATGAACCGCACTATAAAAGCTCAGCTTGTAAGGGCTTCAAAAGCTTACAATGTGCAGGAAGGTGTATACTGCAACTACAGTCACAGGGATTGCATGCAGAATTGCCTTGAAGGATACACCTTCTGTATTCGGCATATACTTGAAGACAAAACAGCTCCATTTAAACAGTGCTCCTATGTAGCAAAATCAGGAAGGAAGTGTCCACTTGCTGCTCCAAAACTGGATAAAAAAGACGGGTATGCAATATTTTTACTATGACAAGACAAGATGTATTTTCTAACAAAATGCCTCATTTTCAATAACACATCTCTTGCAATGTTATTGAGTTTCTTATTAGTCTGTATGGGTTATCGATTTGAAACCAAGATGTATTATCCAGAATAGGAGCTTTACTTGATAACACAGGTGTTTTCATTTAAAAAAAGGAAAGGCTGAAAATGGTTTTTCTGTAATTTGTGGTCAGAATCAACGCAGTATGTATGTAATAAATAAAACATTAAACTTTTTATAGATGAGTTTAGTCCACAGGGTCTCCAGTGTAATAATAAATAACAGGTATAAATTAGTTTCCAGCTTCTACACTTTTATTTTGGAATAAAATAAAATCAAAATGAATGTCTGATGCTGAGGATATTCTGATATTCAGCAACCACGAGGAGTGCAAAACACATACATTACTTGACACTCTTTTTCATTCATTTTGCAGATATTGTGCTGAGCATGCTAGAAAGGCTCTGATCACTCGCCAGCGCTTGTCAAGGAAGCGTAGGCCAAAGGAAACTGCTGACAGTTTGCTAGAGGAGCTGGCATCATTTAGTGCTGGTCCGTCAGATGTACAAGGTGAACCAAGAAGAGGAAGGATGCACACAGACAGCATAGCAAGTAAAACCCTCGGTAAGAAAGTTTTCTGGTCTCTGTCATAACTCCTAATGTTTGATCTGTATTTTGAGATACCACTCTTTTGGATATTTTTCTTAGTTCACGAAAGCTTAATCCAACCGGAATCCATCCGTTGAATGTCCAGAAAAAAATGTAGAGAAATGCAACAACTGTGAATACTGACAGGAATGATTTCTAAACACGCTGGAAGTCTGGATTGTAGCGAGGCCTAGACTTACATTGATAGCAAATCTGTTTAGGTTTGTAGAGTTACGTATCTAGATTCACATAAACACACATTCATCGAACACCGTGAGACGAGAAAATTTGATTGAGGAATCCGAGCTCGAGGAATACGTGCAACGCCATTTTATCAAGGGAGATGACCAAAGAAGAAAATGAAACATTTTATTCCCTTTGAGTACGCTAATTACAGTGACTTCGAACAGACAATTAATTTTCTTTGAAAACTCTCACCAGAATGATTAAAATGAAAGTGGAGAAAGAATTTTACATGGAAAGGGAATGGGCGATATAACTATTGCATCTCAATCGCAATTATCTAATTTTAGCGATGTCCACGCGCTCTTTGTCTTTGGAAGTTTGTCATTGGTCCATTTAATTGTTAGTTCACATTACAAAGCATAAGATATGATTGGACATGATGGCTGGCACAAATGGGTAGGCCTAGGCCTAGTGAGTTCTTTCCCACATTGGCCAGGTGGGGAAAAGGGGGTTGGGGTGTGTTGTTGCAGGACAAAGTGAAATTGTGATGATGATGCTTTTTCTCTGTCGGCAATATCAAACCTGACCTAACAAGGACTGGAAAACCGATTTAAAATAAAGAAATCACACGCATGCTCTTTCTCGCATCACTAACTTTTTTTGCACTCGGAATTGCAGTCCCAGGCTTTGCACCTCACATGGGCTGAGTGGGAGAATGGAATTGGTTAGGAGATTACACAACGTAAGCTCATAAATTGCCCTCAAGCTACAGTGTAAACAGTGACATTACATTCGCAAACTACGCGGCTGGTTTTATGACTTTAGAAGGGCTGGCTCAAACAACAGCTCGATGTGTGAACTGAAATAGGAAATTTTCTGATGTAATGGTTCGTCGGCAGAATTTAGGTCAAGGAATCTGTGTTAAATTTCGATGAATACGTGCAAAAAATACAAAGGAAATATCTAGGAAAAAAGTTTGGATGACAACTTTTGTTTGGGGAATCCGTGTGTTCAACGAATGCATGTTCGATGAAACCATGTTGCACTGTAGTAAGATTTTGCAACATATCAGTGGTGTGCTAAATATTACATGTTAAAACATTGTAAAACAGAGAAGTCTGTAAAAAACTATCTTGAAAAGAAAGGAGATGTTCAATTTATATGTAGGCCTGTCAGTGTTCATCAAAAATCTGAGCTGGAAGTAAATGACATTGCATTTTTATTACAGATTGTAAAAAAGTTCAGGACATTTTTTTTTGGCTTGGGTGGCATCCCTGTGAATTAATGTTATAAAAGTTTATTTACTTCTGTTCATTTGCTTTCACAAGGAAATCTCTGGGGATTTTCCAGTACGAAGGCTTTTGGTATTGGAAATAATAATAACAAAAGTATAGAATTGTACATACATTCTCTCAATGAATCTGCATTTTTTAAAATCACATTTCATAAGTCATATAATAAAACATGTCTGAAGCGTGAGGGCAAAAAAATGTTATTAGAAAATTCTAAAGAAAAGCTTCAATTTGAAATGTTAAACCATTAAACTTGAAATCATAAATCAATCATGGTCTTTATTAAAGTAAAGTAAAACAGATTCACTGCCTATAGTTAAAAAAAAAAAATGAAATAATCGTGTCCATGCTTAAAAAGAGAAAATTGTTCTACCGCATAAAAAATAAAAGAAAGAAAGGGAAAAATATCTTTCATAAATCTTTGTTCATTCGCTTTGGTTGTACACATGAATTAATAAAAATGTCTATGTTATTCATCTCAAGAGTATGCAAGTTCAAGTGACTCTGAGACAGAGGCTCCATTAGTGGCACATGCTTGGAGAGATGATTGTGACAGTGATGCTGATAGTGTGGACAGTGATCAGGAAGATATGCTGAAGTAAGTTGATCAGGCAATGGATCTAAATTGGTGTGGTGCAACACTCCTGTGCATAACACAAAAATCATATGCAATTCTCTCGTTATTTTTTGTCTTTGGTGATAATATAGCTTTATTAATAAATCCAAGAATACAAGAATACTTATTTTTAGTAATGAGCACCTACGGGTTTTTCATATTAGCACACATTTTATAATTCTTTTTTAGCCTTCGACTGAATTACTGTCAATGGGTTAGGATAAAATCACTGATGGTTTCTCAGTGAACAGAGATAGAGATCTTTTGAAGAAAGGGTTAGAGTGCGGATAAAAAGTTGATAAACCTCAAACTGTTTTCCATGCTTTCTACAGATATGCTGGTGTCTATACAACAGAAGAAGTGGCACAAATTCTACGAGATAAGCTAATTAGACTCCAGGCTTTATACATTGACCAGTTTAAGCGTCTTAAGCATGTGCTCCTCAGCAAGCGCAGGCAGTACCTGCAGGCTTACAAGGCAGAAAGAGAAGCATATGGTAAGACAAGATCTGATGTATATAAATGATGTTGTGCAGTATACTTAATTGAAAAAACTGACTGGTAGCGAAAAGTATACAAAGTTAGACCAATTAGTGTTGTATAAATGACCAATTTATACTCATTATTGTATGGATCAGTACCCATAGTTTTGTAGCGTGCAGCATTTTTTGCCACATAAACTTTGAAGGAAGTTATGTATACTGTTTTATAGCTAAACAAGACTTTTTAACTTGCTTTTATTTAATCTCTGACTGCACATTAAATTGTACGAGTTGACCTAACTTCACCTTCTCTCCCAATCAGTACTAATAACTATTCTCCACATATATAAATGTTAATGCACATACGTTTCTTTGAATAACTTTGTTTTCAAAAAGGTGGTGCTTAGTATAAGATGAATTATGTAATAGTGGATGCATTGTGTAAATTTTCATTACTTAGTAAGGAAAGCAATTCGTCAACTCAGCTAGGAATCCTAGAAAGAAAAAGAAACAAGTTTAACTGAATATCAAGGTATAAAGAGTGTTGATCTATTATCATATTCCTAAAGAAAAATGTTGAAATACTTCATTATATTTTTCATTTAACTTCTGTTAAAAGGTTTTAAATTTTGCAGGGAGCATAAGGATGTACAAGAATGAACCATTTCAAAGAGATAAATATGACAAGCTCCTGGCCATGAAGAGATACCATAAAAAGCATGGAAAGGTGAGTATTACTAGTATAGTTATTCTTAGTAGTGTTCCTTTCTAAGAAGCATGTTTTAGCAGTAACAGCCTTAGGAAATAAATTGTTGGCAAAACTAAATATCTTTTACGTGGGTGGGTTTATAGGATTTCAATATTCTATTTGTTACAGCATTTAAATGTTAGGACCAATGGGGTTCCAATTTAGTCTTTAGTTTCAAAATACTGCTAAAGATCAATTAAAATGAATTAATAGCTTGTAATGTTTGAGCCAGTTCTCATTTGATAATCCTTGTGCTTTACCAAGTGAATGGAACATTTAATATTGATCCCCCACCCACAAATGCTACCATAAAGTATACTTGAGTAATGTTCTATGTATATAGTCCTTCTATTTAAAGGACAGTCAGGGAATATGACTTGAGAAAAAAATAACTGTGTACAATTTGTATTTCCTAGGAAGCCCTCCTTCAGAGACAATCAACACAGCGGCGTATGCAGGTGACAGAGGGTGCAAACTATAAGCCACCAACCTTCCCAAAATGTGTCTTTCAGGACGAAGGCGTGAAGTGTAAAAACAGAGTTGTGCCTTTGAGTACTTTTTGCCAGAAGCGTATCCTTTTCCCCAGTAGCCCCACTTATCATTTACCCCCTTTTGGTTGCCATAAATTAATAAGATTTAAGTTTTTTGTAAGTGTTTGTAAGTCGCAACCGTGCATCGGAGGAAAAAATTTCATTTCATTATTATAGAGCATTGACCTTTTAGAAAAAGCTGAGTATTTACTTAAGTGTCCTTAACACCTGTTTAGATATTTTGCATGACCAAGCCCAGATGTTGTACCACCCATGCCCCTTTGCTGACAGACAGTGTGGACGGCCTGTTCCTTCCTTATTGGGCAATAACTATTGCTCTTTACACCAGACTGTGAGTCAGCTGATGGTCAGTAGTCTTTGGTCTATTGTTATAATTAATTATTTTCTTCTTTCTTTTTCGCCCCTTACCTTTTCATAGACTTTAAAAATTGTTCAGAATATTTCATTGATTATAAATAAGTTTTCTCTTTTTGTATAATTCAGTGAAGTAACTGAAACCTAATGGAACATGAGCTGGCTTGTTGTAGCCAGGACAAGTATCTTATCAATGTCATAATAAATATAGAATCACATTGAATAAAATCACAAAAAACATAAGTTGTTTGATTCAAAGAACAACCTGTTTAACCATTCATCTGGAATGTGTCTATTCAAAAACAACAAATTTGAATGGAATTCTTGCAAGGAAACTAAAATACAGTGTAATAAAATGGAAATGTATATAAAGGTTATGATTTAGACCAGGATTGTTGTTATTAAAGGCAGACTAAGAAAGGATGTAAAAACAACAAATTTGATTTAATGGTCAAATGTTTGTCATCAGGTATTTGTTGATTGGATTTTTGTTAAAGTTCATAATCTACCCCATCAAAGGACAATAGGAAGCATTAAATTATCCAGAACAGCACCCTATTTTTGTTTTCCAGTACAACATCAAATTGAGTCTGGTGGCTTTCCAGCAATTACTGATTGTTTTTTTCATCTAAATATCAAACCTTTTATTATTTTTGTTTGTTATTTATTTCAATTTTTTTTAAGATATTGGAACAATTAATTTCTCAACACTGGCAAGGTGGTTAAGGAGATAAGTTGGCCTTTCACTTTCTTTACAAGTGCTTGTGTAGTGAACAGCACACAAAACAGCAGAAAGAAGACATTCGCAGAAATTACGTTTTATGGGCAATTGTGGTGAGGGTATATGCTTTTAAATATCATTGCCGTCGTGTTCTTCATTCTCTGGCATTATCCTTGTATGTGTTAAAATTACTCTTTTGGGTCTACATTTTACTGTAAGTTCAGCTCGTGATTACTCAAAGCCTCAAATGAGGTTGATATGTCTGCATTTGTTATCAGCCTAGCCTTAGTATACAAGGCTAAAAATGAAACAAACTGTACATAAGACAGCTTGAACATGCATTATCAGGGTCCAATATTAAATCTTATACATGCATCTAGTGCACATGTATATATTTTTTTTTCTGCACTATTCAGCTTTTGCAAGTGATAAAAAGTGATGTAAATCTAGATCAAGATTAGAATTTGAAGGATCATTACGAGAAAAGGTCTTGATGTATTATTCATTTATTTGTGAAACCTATAGCAGTACAGTAAATGTGAGTTCAACCCTCATTGGCTGCTGTAATGTACTGTGGGATCTGGTTAATATCTGATGCATAGGAATTGTTGAATGAAGAAATGGAACAGCTTGCCTGTGACTGTGACAGTATAAATGCTGTGTCCCTTGAACAGAAACTGATTCACAAGGTTACATATTATAGAATCTACTTAAACATTTCTTCACTTGTTTTTGCTGTGATTGACCATAGAAGTTAATGATTAATGAATTATAATGGGGGAATTGGACGTTTTTCGTCTGGAGACATTTTGGGGAAAGTATTTCTATGGAAATTTGTTCAGGAAAATAAGTGAAAACCGCGCAAATCAAATGTTATCTGTCTCATGTCATTAAAATTTGTTCTTTGGCTTTTCTTATAGGAAACTGATGTGCAGACAGATGATGCTACTGAAAGTTTAGATCAGCCAGAAGACACCAAACCTTGCGTTTACCTGGATGAGAAAACAACACATGTTTCTACAACAGATACTTTGATGGATACAGAAGACCCCCTGCTACCTAAAGAAGTGAAACAAGAGACAGAAACAGATGAAGAAAATGTCCCCCTTGAAAATATGTTGCCTGAAGGAAAAGCGCATGGGGGCTTTGGAAGTAAACCACATGGCAGTGCTTTGTTTACTGTCGGTGAAGAAAATGATGAAGATGAAATGAGATGAAACAATTGGCATTAATAAATGTTGTCTGGAAAAGTCATCAGTGTTTTTTTTTTACTTTTTCCTCCCTCTCTCTCTCTCTCATCCGTATGGGTAATTTATTTTGTAGACATAGTTCATTATCACCACAGACCTTTGCAATACAAATACAGTGGTCTCTGCCTAAGAACCCGCCCCTCGGGAGACACGATTACCGTGTTCTTAGCCGGATCGGGCTCTCAGGTGAATTTCAAAAGGGGATAAATCATATATACCATAATAGCCTCCATTCCTTGCCGCACTAACACATTAGGCCTAACAAGGGTCATCACTGACCAAATCAATCTGAGACTGGCTTACTTAGATTTTAAAACACCAATCACAACCATACTTATTCCTTGCCAGACCACCCCCGTCTCCATTGCGCAAGACGCTGTTGAGGTGGCTCCATTCCATAAAATCTGACTTAAAAACACATCTTTGTTCTGAGCCCGCGCTGAGATGCCACTTCCTCTAGGCCAACGTAGGTCAAAGCAAAGAGCGGTGTTGTAGTTGTATGTGGCTGGGATGGGATGAGACTGGGTTGTGGGTTCACACGACATTGAAACTATGGGGAGGAGGGGGTGATGTTGAAGGTGTCGGTCGGAGAACAGGGGCTGGACACAATAACAAAGCGTAGATCTAGCCAATTATCACTGGTCTAAGACTCAAAATGTGTGTGTGTGGGGGGGGGGGGGGATATAGAGCTGAATGGACATGCTTCTTGCGATGAGAGTGGATAGGCTTGTCCTGCTGAACGGAGGTGGAGGTGGGATGGGGCAGAGAGAACGCAGCTTTGCTTTCCACCACGGCTAAAGCGGATAGGTTTGGCCTGCTGAACGGGGGTGGGGTAGGGCGATGGGGCAGAGGGAACGCGGCTTTGCTTTCCACCATGGCTAAAGCGGATAGGTTTGGCCTGTTGAATGGGGGTGGGGTAGGGCGATGGGGCAGAGGGAACGCGGCTTTGCTTTCCACCACAGCTAGGGCCTAACTCTAGAACAAAGGCAGGGCGGCTGACTGTTTCTTGCGATTTAGGCGGCGGCTGCTTAAAAAAAAATCAGTCGGGGAAGAAGACCGTGTTCTTAGGGGGATTTTTAAGTTGAAAACGGGCTCTTATGCAGACGTATTATATAGGAAAAATTCCGTTTCACGAGAATAGTGGGTTCTTAGGTGGCAGGCTCTTACGCGGAGACCACTGTACATGGAAGGAAAATGGTCAGGTTTGCCATGGACAATGTTTGGGGTTTATATGTTTTATTTAAAATTTGAAGTCTACTGCAGTGGAAGTCTCAAAAGCCAAAGTCAGATAAGTCGAAAGTTCTAGAGATATAAGGTTTTTGTCTTTTCTTTGCCTTTGTTAAATTTGAACTTATAATTCGAAGCCACAAAGACTTGATTCTCTTTATTTTAAGCTGACATCGCCACCAATGACAATAAAAATAAAATTTTTGGTTTCTTCTGGCCATCTGCCAAGCGATGCTCCGCTAAGTCTGTTAACAAAGTGCGCCGCAATGTGGGGAAGGGTTAGAGATTAGAGTCGGGAAAGGTAAAGTAAGCCTACATATAGCGTTACATTGCCTCTAGACGTTGTGACGTAACTCATCTGCTGAGGCAGGATGTCCAGCGGCACTGTTACATCATGTAACCTACAAAGTAATTACGAAGACTATACCCAGAGGGTACGACATTAGACCTATCTGCCACAAGCACTGGAGCCATCACTAACTTTCGCACAAAATGAGTTGCCAGCGTAGGGAAGAGGATTGGGAGGGAGCAAGGGACGAAGCAAGATGTGCTAAATATTTTTACATCATTTTACTTTATTTTGTAGATAGGCGTAGTGCAGCACACAACTTTACTTTGTTCTGATACTGGATCAAGATCTAACACTACACAGTAGATCTACACACTTTGAGCTTCAAAACCAATGTCCTTTTAATGGTCCAATTAGAAAAATAGAAAATGGGGAACACGAGCAGTGTAGCGAGAAGTGGGTAGGATTTTTTCAGCGGGAGGGGGGTTTAAAGTTCAAGAGAAGTAGGCCTACAGATACGGGAAAAGGTCAAAAGATGCTATGTTCATGACTGAAAATTAAAAAAATCTCCTTATCATGTGCTGTAGCTCCTCAACAGACTTGGAATGAAACAAATTTTAAGGTTTTTGATTTAAGAAGATAGTCAGGTATCATTCTTGAGTTTCGTGGCACAAAATTCAGTAGTGTCATACATGACGTGTGATGATATAATATAAAAAGAGCAAAAAATTTGTGAAAATTTAAACCAAATTGGCTTGGAACTCATCAACCATAATAATTTGGCAAGCTTTGATAAATTTGAGGAATTTACTGCCACGACACTAACACAAGTAAAAATAAAGATGCTTCTTTGTCATCACATGTTATATTGTCACTCCTTAAAATATTTTTTTAATTTTCTATACACTGAAGAAATTAATAAAAATGCTGACTGCAACGCTCAATAAGACAGATGAGTTACATCCACAATCAAAAACCTGTTCCTTTTTGGACAATAATTTTTGACGTTCTTGGAATTTTGTCATGTCCCTTTCGTACCCGCTTAATTCAAAGTTTGGTCCACTCCAAAGCACTTTGAATTACGAGTATAAGGTTTCCACTGTATATAATCACAATACTAAAATATGCCTCTTTGAATGAATTTCACATGAAGGATGGTCGATTTGCCGTTATCATACATAATGGCTTCTTTAGATCTTGGTGGAAAGTTTTACTTTATCTTCCATGTTCACTCATAGAACAAAAGAAAACGTAAACCTTTGTAAATGATTCCTGGCCCATCTAGGGACTATCGGTCAGACAAATCCCCATGTCTTTGCATTATTCACTTAAAGTTTATATTAACATGCTGGTTTCATAAATTAAATTGAGTTTATTCGCAAACTTGCTCATTCTCTTTTTCCTGCACTCAACATTTTTACATCGCAAATAATTTATAGAAGCTGTCCTAGTAGGCCTACAGCAATTGCAATCATGCACACTAGTTGTCTTCTTTTTTATACATGTACCAGTACAATGATTTCATTTTTCATTTTCATGTAGGAGTATCAGTACATTTTATAGAAATTTTCAAGAGCAACACAAATTTCCACTTCAGCTACAAAACTGTTGGGAATGTATAGATTTGATGAATGGTGTGAGGCAAAGATATTAAGAAATAGCGATTTGAAAGTTCCAAGTTCAGACTCCTAGTGGAGCATAGGGCCTCAACAACAGCTTTCCATCGCACTCTGTTCTGAGCCACCTTCTTTACTTCACCCCAGGTCTTTCCTCCTGCCTTCATTTCTTCTTTGAACAATTCCAGCTCTTTTGGGGTCGCCCTTCTTCCCTGTGGGTTCCACTCTCGGGTTTTTCGAGTAATGTTTGCTGGCTTCCGCAGCGTATGCCCTGTCCTTCTCCACTTTCTTCTAGCAATCTCCTGAGTGATGGGGTCTTGGTTTGTTCTTTCCAATAGGATCTTATTGCTGACAGTTTCTGGCTGTCAAATCTGCAGGATACCCGGTACTACGAAAGAATTTGTTGATGAAAACTTGCAGTTTGTTTGACAGGCAGTGGTTGAACAACCATAAAAGTACCAAGCTGAACTGAAATGTTTTCCTCCACTCCCACTGCAAAACCCGCATCCATTTTTCAGCTCCTGTAGGTCTATTCTGTCAGAAAATTTCTGAGTACATATTATTTCACAAGACCACACTGACAAAAAGAAGGAAGCCAAGACTTGGTAAAAAGCCTCTGTACTGTTTATTGTAGATTAATACTGAAAAGACAAATGGTGTAAAAAAAAAAAAAATAGAAAGACTCAGAAATGATCAACCTGTGAAAGGTAGACAACAGTTAGCAGTATTTTTAAAAGGAAAAAAAAATGGACAAATAATGACTCTCAATAAAAAAAACTACTACTCAAGCAAGTTTGATACATATTCTAGGACTAAGACACGTCTTGTACAGGTATGATGCAGTAAATAAATAAATTATACAATAAACCTTTTTTTCGCGTATGTGTGTGTGTGTGATTTGTTTCTTCGCTTTTTGGTATATAGCATAGATCTATATTATTATATCACTAATATCAGCACAGACAAGATTATTTGTGACATTGATTTCTTGACTTGACTGAGTTCAGTTTCTGTGCCCATAAACTTTCATTATAGACCCACCTTACTTTAAATTTAAAGCCATAGAGATAGATTAATCCTGTCTCAGATTTGTGCCATATTACAAAAAAATTACAAATTTACCTCACGACTTGTCCCAATATTGTCGGGCACAAAGCATAGATCTAAAACATGAAGCTTTTAGCTTATAAAAATAAAAATGAAACTTAAGCAGAATAATCCTGTCACAGATGGTTCTAGTAAAGAGGATTACAAAGTATTTTGATGCTGATAATCAGCACAAGTTTGAACAAGCTTTCTCTATTAAAAACTTCTCTCTACTAGCTAGATTAGAAGCAAAAGCAACTACATTGTACATGTAGGAAAGGCAGCGAGGACATTGATGAAACACTTGATGGGTTTTTTTTAATAAGGCTATGAATGGTTAAAGTGAACATGGCTATAATAAAAAATATCCCTAATATCGTGATGTTCAAATGAAGCAGATTCGACTATGCATGAATCTGCACAAAGGGAAGTTACACAAGACTTATTATTACATGTAGATTTTTTCTTCCAAAGGCTCAAACTTTTAAGACTGGAATGTTATCATTGTTCAAGTTTACCTAGACCACAATTGCTGTATGCACAGCAAATAATGAATAAATTCAACAAATTATCTATTTTTTTAATGTATATTATTAAGAAATAAATGTGTTCCCTACAACGTATAGACTGATGAACACAGAGGACCCTGAGCTACCTAAAGAAGTGAAACAAGAGACAGAAACAGATGAAATATGTGGCCATTGGAAAACAGATTGACATTGCAACTCTTTCGCTGTTCACAGTATCTATGTCATCGAAACCATGTATTAGCTGAGATATAACATATTTTTATAAACAAGTCCAATTCAGATTAATTTTGCTTTGGATGAAACACTCTTTAACATATTACTACATGTATCACTATTTTGAACAAAGAGGAAAACAATAAAGGAGGATTTTAAAAAATTATTTTATGAAGTAAAAATGATGTGCAACGTACTTCCTTTTTCTGTAGCACAAATCATTTGGATGATGACCTTTTTCATATACTTTACCGAGTTCAGAGCGCGAATTTTATGAAATATTGAAAGTAACAACCAAATTTTCCTAAATACCGGTACTCCTCAGAGGTCCATTTCAAACTAGTCTTACAGTATATATATATTTTAGATTGATAATTCAACAAGACGTTCTGCAGAACTTCTTATTGCATTCTTTTACATGTTTGTGGGAATAAGAGTGATTAGATTGGAAAATAAAGAAAAAGGAAGAGTCAATCTATCAAATTGATAGAGATAATGTACCAATCTATTAAAAGAAAAGTAATTGAAAACAAAGGCATGCTGAAGATGTCAATCATATCCTAGAAACACAGACAAATCCACTAACCCCTATGAAAATCACATCAAGTTAAAAGTCAATGGCCAATGCTCATTTACTGAACTCAGATTGCAAAAATCCGACACCTCAAATATCTTTTAAAGGTCAGAGACAAAAAGGAAGTCACATGTCAGAATGCTCAAGGATTACTTTGGTTTCAAAGACATTAAATAGGCCTTCATTGTTGTAACTAATTACAAAGTGTTGGTTTTAGAATGTGTTTACTGTTCCAGTAAGAACATCCAATCACAAGGGTTTTATCATGAACATTTTTTTGGCTCATCTGAATCAATGTAACTGAGAAAGATTTTAAGTGCAGTGATGAAAGTTTAAAAATAAAATAGAAAAGACAACATTTGTCCCTTGTAATTACATCACAAAAACATTGAGGCAACAAGATTTTACTTAACTGATCTTGATTATTATGGAGTAAATATGAAGTGTATAATTGTTCTGTTGCAGTAAGATTATATTCAGTTCAGTTATGCCTTTTGGCTCCTAGTGGAGCATACGGCATTAATTATACTACTTGATTAATATCATATTAATTTATTACAAGCTGATTGCTTCATGCTTCCCTATTATGCCAATACCTCCTATGTGACTCATTAACGAAAAGCAAAATTCATAAATTATAAAGGAACTTCTTCATGCTCAAGGAAATCATTTAGAAAAATTGGCATCTGATTAGACTGACAGAAAGTTTTCTTACGGAAATCATATTAAACATTTTATTTTTATAAATGTACACTGAAAATTTTATTTACCCCTCCCCCCATTAACAGCTTTTTTTCTTTTTCTTTTTTAAAAAACACCTAATATGCTCCATATAAATTTTAGGATAAAACTCAGACAAAAAAAAAAGATTACAACAAGACAAAAGAACACAAATGGTGTTTTAAAATGATGCATGTAAGCCTACATAAAATAAACACTTTATGTGGAAAGAATCACATCTAGTTAAGAAAAAACTTCTTAAAATAAATACCGGTACATTATGATTAAAGATTTCAGGTGTAAGTTGAACAGCAAACAATTTATTTTTTATAAAATCAAAATCAAACAAAGTAACACATGTAACAATTTTTTTTGCTCTGAATTCTGAACAAATTAATAAAAAGAATGTGACATATACACATAAAAGTGTCCACTGATATATCTAATACTAATAATACACAGGAACATACTGTATTCAAGCACTGTGTTATTATGTCTTCATTTTCAATATGTTGTGAGGCCCATTTTGGGTTTTTCTTAAGTTTGTTGAAGCACAAACGCATGCAGCTCTAGATCTAATAAAGAACAAAATACCACAGGTGTAGGTCTTTGCTTATAATACTTATATATTCAAATTGGGGCCGGTCTTACATGAAAATCTCCATCATGATCCATTTCCATGTCAATCAACACAAATAAAGTTAAAAAATAACTTCAGTGTATTTTTGTGTAAATTTCTGTTTCCTTTTGGATGTGAGGTTTGTATAAAATGTGTCACATGACTGGCTTTGTCATAAGCACCCTTTTCAATTTTGACTTCATCATCCCCGGAAATTGTTTGATCAAAATGTTAAATAAATAACCATACACTGTTCTGTAGTTTATGATAAAGCAAATGGTTATTCAAAAAAATTACAAACACTATACAGTGCACTCCACTTGTGTTGCACTCGGATGAGTTCATCTTCGCATGTGGATTTTTTTTGCATGAACCGGCACCAGTCTGTCTTTGTTTGTACAGTATTAAAATGAACGGTTGTGTTGAATTCAACACAAGCGTATTAACGTCCGTGTTGATTCTTTATTTCATGCCAAACCCCTCTTTGTCCTAATAAAATAATACGCTTGAGTTGATTTCGCCTTCAAACAAAGACTGTAGGCTAGAGTGTAGCTTGCCATTCTGCACACGTACACACCCACTGGCCCACCCATGCTCGCCCCACCCCGCGTGCGCTGCCTGTCAAGTCAGTGGGCCTTCATCCGACTCGGGCGAAGAGAGCTAGATTTTTACAATGTAGATCTAGATATCTACTCGCAAGGCCAGCTAGGCTAACGCGAACACGGTCACTGACACACTGACTACGTGACCATCTTTTTCACCACCATCGGTTGTGTTGATCTGATGGTTGTATTGATGTTTTTCTTAAATCCCCCAGCTACATCAACTTAACCGTTGTTGACTGTATTATTATTATTATTATATTATTATCATTTTACTATTACTGTTACATGTGTGTATTATTATTATTATTTATTATTAAATAAAAGTGTTGTAAGCACACTGAAGGACTTAATGGCTGATCCAAAAGGTAACAAAGCAGATGGACCAAAAGCACTGAATAGGTTAAAGTTTACAAGACACATATTGACTTGTGAATCTTTCTGTGATTTTACACAACTGTTATTGGCGTCTACTGAACAAAGATCCAGATATTTTACTTCAGTAGAGCATCTTAAGTTTGGAAGAAAATTAGAGGACACTCAAGGGAATGAAGACACTTAGAGAATAATTGTGGAGATGAAGTTAATAGATCATAATGTGTGGAAAAGAAGAAGAAACTTTTGGAGCAAGAAATAATTTACGGAGTATTTGTGGAATAGAAGAAATACGATCATGATCTGATTAAAAAAGAAGAGAGAAATTCTGAGGGAAAGTAGAAATACAAACAGTATTTGGAAACAAAAAGAAAGGAAGTTAACACTGCCATGACAACACAATAGGCAGAGTATCCCATAGAACAGCCCCCGCTAAAAAGATACGGGGCGCACCATGTTAATCTATAAATATAAAGTACAGTACAGACTATTCAAACTCTACAAAACAAAGCTATGTCTGTGACAGCCTGTACAATATGACGTTTAAATTTAGCACATTGTGCGTACAGTTTGTTACTTAGCACTTCACACCTGAAGACTTACACTCAGCATCTTAAACACACCTTAAATCCTGCATGTTTAATTCATTACACTGGCTTCCTTGTTTCACATTAAATCTATGAATGAGGTTACCAGCAAACCAAAGGACAACCCATCCACTAACCTATCAACTAACCGAACTGTCAATAAACTAATAAACATCTGACTAACCAATCAACCAATCTAAAAGGTTACTAACTATCCAACAAGCTAACTAACCAACCAATTAACTAAATGACCAACCACACAACCAACCAATCAGCTAAATGACCACTCGACTCACCTACCCACCCACTGATCAACCAAACAACCGATATACTTACCTTCCTCAAACAAGTCTTTGTCTCTCCTGCTGATCAAAGCTCGGAAGTCTTCAATAGGAGCAACACTGCCCACCTGTAGACACAGGAATTTAGAGTATATTTAGCCATGTGCCAGATTTATTTAAAAAAGACAAATTCTTTCGAGGCCTAGAGAGGCCACAGAGCCGGAGTTTGTCCCTGTTCTGGTGGTAGTGGAAAGTGGAACACACCATTTCTAGATCTTTTTATGAATTCCATACACAGGGCCCTTGTCTGTTGTAGGTTTACTTCCCCAACGGAATATGACAGTACCCCATTCACACATGGGCAGGTGATAAAAGGACACATGGTCACAAACATGATTTATACCAGGAACCATTGGACTGGGAGCCCAGTACTCTAATCACTGCACTAACACTAACACCAAATTTAAATTTTCATACTAGGCTGCGCTAGAACCTCCTATGTCATCAAGGTTATGAATGAAACTTATCCAGGAGTGATAAGTCATATTTAATTTTTTCAGCACTTCAAACATGAATGATTTGGTAACTTGAAAAGGAAAGAAAAGACACGTGTAAACAAAATTTAACCAGGACATTACTATGTCTAATCCTTGACCAATAAGTTTCATTCATAACTATGATGACACAGACACTGTCGTGTTTGAGACATTCAGAGCTCAGTTATTATGCCCAGAAATGATGTACGGCTATATAATTCATATCAATCTTTTGCTTCTAACCATGTCTGCCAGAATTTCAAAGCTTTTCTAAAGCATTCATCTTCAAGTCTGATTTATTGGACAAATTATCTTCATAATTCAGCCCAGTAACTTGTGCTGACATTAAAGAGTAAACACTTTATCTTGTCTTACTTCAGAAAACTGTGTCAATGTAAAACAGTAAACACTTTAATTAACCTGAGGTACCTTTACCAGTTTTATAAATCAGTGCTTCCAGTAGCAAATTTAATTTTTCGAGGATTTTAGCGGGACAGGGGCTTGTAAGGGGAAATTTTTTTTCAGGCACCTTAAAAATGCAATTTCTGGCTATTTAAGCCTAACTCCCAATACAATTTTTGCGGATTTCCGCAAATTTGCGGACAACTGGAAGCACTGATAAATGCTTTAACCAGCCTCAGTTATCTTTGTGTCTTAACAAACGCTTGACCTCACCTCAGTAATCTGCGCCGACGTTATGTTGCGGATACCTCCCTCCAAATTGTCATCCAGCTTCGGCTTTTTTCTCACCGAGCCTGCGTCCTCATCACTGTGAATAGAGGGGAAAAGCGAGTGACAGACAAATTAAATCATGAAATGAGATGGAACCTCACATTAATTTAAAACAATAAAATATCCCAAAACTTATCAATGTATTACTTTCTTTAAAGTGCACACACACATAAAGACAATAAAAAATTTAAAAAGATCAACCTCGCGCTCTTATTGACAAGGTAAATCAATCACGAGTGAAATCCAAGCAACACGTCTGATAATCAAATTCCACTTAGTCTAGATATGCCAACACCATTTGAGGCTTGGATTACTCACGAGCTGAACTCGCAGTAAAATGAGAACCCCAAAGAATAATTTTACCGTGTACGAGGATAACGCCAGAGAACAAAGAATGCAGCGGCAATGAGATTTAAAAGCATATATTCCTCGCCTTAATATGGCTGTAATTGCCCTGTAAACCGTCATTTCTGACGACTCCCCGTAATTTCTTACAGCGAACCCGTAAAGTTGGCATGTTTGTAGATCCAAGAAAACATGACCTACTTTTTGAACATGTCCTGGCCAGTCTGCCCCTCCCTCGGCTTGTCCATCACCTCCAGCTTGAAGAGCTCCTTGGCTCTCTTCAGCGCCGGCTGATTGCTCACGACCATGCTGGGAGGAGGCACCAGTGACCTGGCAACCACGGGAGACAACTCTGGCAGCCCTTGGTCAGGCTGGAGAACTCTGTGCTGGAGACACTGGACACAGAGAGGAGATTAGGGTGAACAGAGAAAGAGCAGATGGACACAGAGAACAAAGGAATTTGGACAGGGAGAACAATGGAATTTGGACAGAGAGAACAAAGGAATTTGGACAGGGAGAACAAAGGAATTTGGACAGAGAGAACAATGGAAAATGGACAGAGAAGAAATGAAAATGGGCAGAGAGAATTAACAGAGAGAACAAAGGAAAGTGGACAGAGGACAAAGGAAAATGGACAGAGGACAAAGGAAAGTAGACAGAGGACAAAGGAAAATGGACAGAGGACAAAGGAAAGTAGACAGAGGACAAAGGAAAATGGACAGAAGACAAAGGAAAATGGACAGAGGACAAAGGAAAGTAGACAGAGGACAAAGGAAAATGGACAGAGGACAAAGGAAAATGGACAGAGGACAAAGGAAAGTAGACAGAGGACAAAGGAAAGTAGACAGAGGACAAAGGAAAATGGACAGAGGACAAAGGAAAATGGACAGAGGACAAAG
>JBDFRD010195263.1:0-11783 GCA_039654405.1 Bullina lineata | reverse complement strand
GTTGGAGCCAGGGGTGAATAAAGATCAACAAGTTCGCAGAAAAAATCCTGCCATTTACGGGGCTCGAACTCGGACCCTTGGGCTCAGAAAGTGAACGCCTTACTGACTGAGCTATTCTGCCCCCCAATATATATTATATTATATTATATTATATACAAATCACAGTGGATTTCTCCAATCTCTACCTATCCTCAGGCTTTTCTCGATGATCTGTTCGCTAGTGACCAGTACTTTGAAGAGGACAACAAGTTTGGGTTTGTGAACATGGCAGTGGACAAGAAACCAGACAAGGGCCCAGATGCTGGCATGGCTGGACTGGGTGGCACCTTTAAGAAACTGGACATTTAGGGAAACTTGACCACCAGTCTAAACTGTCCGCAGGCCAAACCTGTTGAGTCAGAAGTAAGAATTTGCTGCTGCATGTTGACTATTTAGACATCAAAAGTGCTAATTTTATGACTTACATTTTTATCTTTATACACATATCGGATTGTTGTATACCTCATATCAGGTACATTTCTATTTCTGTGTGGGTTTTTTTACATTTTTTGTAGTTTTTAATAAATAATTAATATAGTCTGAAGGCTTGTACAATTTGATATTTATAAAGTGAAGTTATATTATTAATGATTTTGTGAAATCTAGACCATACCAGTGACTTAAAAAAATTCCAATTTTTTTTGTTGAAATTTAAAGACAGTGCTATTGAAGAGCTCTTTACTTTTTTTTCCAGAACTATGGAAACTATAACAAAAAAATGTGTTAAATATAACTTTACGAGCCGATGGTTTGCTGTTATCAAACAGTCCAGTTCTTTTTTCCATCCAGTGTACCGTTTAGTTTAGTTCTTTCCATTTTTTACACATATTTTACGCTCTATGTGACTAAATGCCAATTTTTGTCCTTTCAAGATATTAACTGATGATGTTTTTGTGTTTCTGTTGAACTTTTTCTTTTTTTTTTAAATATTACATCAGCATTTCTTTATTGTGCCAGATTAACCTTGGTGCCAAATCTCTTTCAACATCAGGATCATATTATTTTACATATATGTATTATTATATCTATAAAATGTTTTTGCTTTTCTTCTTATATTTTCCTGAACTTTTTTGATCACTTTTGTTTGAGTTTATTAGAATTATATTTTAATTAGGTTGCAGAATCCATGAGCCACATTGAACCCTGTCACCTTGTACCGTGCTCCACTTTTCTTTGAGGCATTACTTTCTATATCAGAGTCTGCAAATTGTGATCTATATTTCTGATTCAATTGGTTCTAGGTTTTGGCTTCTTTAACCCCTTCACTGCCATGTGTGGAAACAAAATCTATTTTCACCTAAACTAGTGAGAACAGTTTAATTAATTATATAATTTCAGAATTATCGTGCTCGTTTTACTGTGGGCAAGAAGTGCATGTCCTGTTGATTAATATGAAAGAGTTCAATGAAGATCCAACGAAATAAAACCATCGATGTTGGCAATGAGAAAACCTATCTCTCCCTTTTTTGCCCTAGCTGAGTTTGGCAATGAAAGGGTTAATAAGTTGGTTGGCTAGCTCTTTGGTTTCAGTCCCTTGATTATGCCAATTCATAGTGAATAGAAAATAAAACAAAATCCACTTACATCTGATCTTCATCCAGGCTGAATAGTTGGTAGGAGGGAGAGAAAGAGCACATGTGATGAGTTGGTCAATCAGTTACAGTGGAATCCGCAAGAAGTCACCTTGCTTGAAGTCAACTCCCGCTTAAATTTAAAGTCAACACTTTTTTTCAGTCCCGAGGTGTTGACTTTATCCGAATTCCACTAGAATTCTATAATTTTACACTTTGTGGATCTGTTACTGACTGTTGCATTTTTTCAGTGTTTTTCATGTGTTTGGCATAACTAAAAGTAGTAAAAGATGAAGACAAACCACATGGTAGTAAGCTGGCATTGCAGCTAAACTTGCCTGTCTCTTGGAATTTCCCTGACCTACCTTACTGTTTCCCTTCATTTCATTAATTCTAGTTGAATGAAATTACATTCTATTCCATATAGCGGTGCCCGAACGGTTAGAGCAGTGGATTCCTAATCCAAAGGTCCAGGGTTCGAATCCGGAAGTTGACCGTTTTGTGTCCTTAGGGGCTTAGGAAAGCTATTAATAAATATTAAGTTTGATGAGTTTATTTCTTATCTGTGTTAATCGGATAGATGCGTTTCTTTCTTTTTTTTTTTTCAACTGCTGATCATTCATCTTGTTCTCCCCCTTCTTCAAATGTGGCCTCTGTCTTGAGAATCCTGCATCACAATCTTTTTATTGTTTTTTTTTTCTTTTTGAATTCCTGTGCCTCACTCTCATGACGAATGATACGTTGACCTGTTTTCTTGTTGAATTTAACATCCTGATATTACAAACAGATAAACGACAAACTTGACTAGAATGATTGATTTTACTTGCGGGGTGTATTGGGTATGTTGGTGATGCCCTCCGGACTGACTTAGTTTCGTTAAGTGCTTAATGATTTTCAATGATTATTTTGTGGCATCTGCTATTATTTTGATGATGAAATTTTTAGAAACTGAAAATCTTTTTTGACTGCCATTCTCGTAACTTTTGAAGAAAAAAAGAGACTCAGAAAATATTAATGGCTTGAAGTGATATTGTAGTAATTCTTCAAGTCAATAGCGAGTACATTTTCCTTCACTTTTCTTACTGTCAAGAACTCAGGGAAGCTGATTATTGCTGCAAACATGTCTATTTTAGTAGCATACATGAATTGGCTTTTTATTGTTTCACTTTTTTTCTCTTTACTACACAGCAATGAAAGTAACCCTTCGTTATCAGACAGAATATAATAAATTATGTATAATTTTAAGCGCTTTCAAGAAGATGGACTGGGTCACCTTATCTATAGCATTTTCTTTGCTCAATTTTCTTGTTACTTTTATTACATTTCTCCACTTATTGGTACATGTAATTTATGTATTTATGGTATAAATATATAATGTTTTTTTCAAGAATTTTTATACAAAGCCTTCTGAGTGAAAAGCCACATTTTTTCTCATCCACTGTTTTAATGAAGCTGTACCATTTTGGGCAGTGCTTCTTTATTTTCTACTTTGTGCGTCTTGAGTTTTTCTCTCTATCCACTCGTGTGACAAAGAGTGTTTGTGGTGATATGACTTTCGGAGATATATTTATTTGGTACTTAAAAAAAAGATATAAATTAATAATTATGAATATCTTTATGTGTGTACCCAGGTGCGAATTGGGTACCAGCATATTCTGCTTGGGAAGTAAGCCTACGACAGACTAGCGTCCTGTCTAGGAGATGATGTAAAAATCATCTGTTCCACTTCACACTACCAAAACGTGGGTAAACTCCAGCTCTATGGGCGTCATAGGCCTTGAAGGAACTTTACTTTTACTTTATTTGTGTATGTGAGTAGGAAGATATATTAAGGAATGACATATCAGTTTTTATTTTAACTGGTTTTTGTTGATAGAATGCGAAAGTTCAAACTAAGTCTTGTGTTTCAGCATTATAGAATGAATTGTAGCGGACAGTGACTGTTAGTAAATTATTGAATTTACCAATGACTGAATTGTTCCCGTTTGGACTGTCACTATTTTTCGATGTTGTTTATTTGGTTGTATTTGTGAAAACCTGAAGACAGCCTATAACTAGAGGCAAAAAAAAAATGTGTGAAATTTATTAACAAGAAGCATATATATACAGTATATATATATGCAGGATATTATAAATTTAAAGTATATTTTTCAGGGAGTTTCTTTTTCAATCAGGCGCCGCTTTTGTCTCATTTCCTTGTTGCTTTTTTCTTTCATCAGTTTGCCAAGTTATAATAATAATATGATTGTACTACTTATCGAGTCAATGTGATGATTGTTGTCATTTTACAATTCAAGATCTTTCTCAGAATGAACCACATTTTTTCAATCAAGTTTAAAAATTGATCAGTTTTTCCTTTTCTTCTTTGCACAACTTGTCAAATTATTTCTCTTTGATATATCCCGTGTGTGCATCAAAGTTGTTTGTCATGACATGATTTCATTGATTTTTAGGAATGTATTTATTCCAGCATAATCTAGACATTGGTATTGTTGATCACATTCGGAAATACATTTATCCTCTTCTTCTTTCAGTTTTGGACTTTGATTTTTTTTTCTTCTTTATTTAAGTAACTTTTTTTCAGATAAAGTCAATAGCCTCAGCGCTATTTCCGCTTAAAGTCAACACCACGTGGCCGAATTAAAAGCGTTGTGTGTGTGTGTGTGGGGAGCTGGGTATACAGAAGCTTTGTGAACAACTGAGGGGAACTGAATGGTGATCTAGGTGGCTGCACAGTGTCAAGTAGTTACAGTGTTCGACTCCCAATCTAATAATAGGAATGGTCCTATGCAAGCTCTCTAGTGGGAAATAGGAATGAAAATAGAAAGGCTGGGGCTTCATTCCTATTTTGGACTCGTAGTGTAAACGCAACAGCGCTTTCCACTAATTTTCTTTCAGTTTTTCTGAACATGTAAACACACCTTTAGGGCCTTGGGTTCCAATCCTGACCAAGTGGTGTCCTATTGAAAAACACTTTTCTCTTTTTTTTTTCTCACCTAGGTGTGAATTTGGTAGGTTCTCCTATTTAGAAGATCTAAAAATCATCTGTTCCGCTTCACGTTACAAAATTCTTATTCTGTAGGCCTTGAATTATCTTTATTACTTACTTTTCAATGTATATATTTTATTATTAGTAATTAGGCCAATATTCCTCAAGATTTATTTTAATTTTAAAGAATTTCTTAAGCAAGCCATCTATTGCAGCCAACCAAGTACAAAATATAAAGACATCTGTTAATTTTACGTTGGATTTTTATTTATGTAATTTTAATGGTAAGAACCCAAGAAGGGTCTACATAAGGGCTTTACGATGCAGCTCAACTAATAAAAGACTGAGCAAGGATTAAATTTTTACAAAATTGCTAAAGTATGGCTGAACATGCAAATGCTGCAAGGAAGCTGAAAATGTCATCAAGCTAATCGTACAGTAATGGCTGTCTTGCCTTACTTGACTTATGCCTCTTGATTTTTTTAAGGAACATAGGGCCGCAATTGGCCGTCTAAAAGACAACTTTTATCGTGTGACTAACTGTGAAAATGAGGTGGTCACTCCTAAAATCTTGCGCAATATAACAAATATAACGCAAAAGAAAGTGCCAGATTTAATATCAACAACCTCAGAAGGATCAAAATAGGAGAGTTTTAAAGCTTAAGGGTTTTTGGCTTGTAAAAATAAGTACATGTATTTTTATTTCAAGCCCCATTTTTTCAACAGATACACAGGGACAGAATTGGCATTGCCATTGTCTACTGCATGATATCACCAACATCTCATGATGTTCTCCTAGTCCAGGAATTGTAGCACTAAATCTTCCTATAATCTCCTAGAAATTTTCAATCTCTCCTAAAATTTCCTAAATATTTGGCAGACTTGTCAACTACTGATATAATATATTAATTTTCATAGTCAAAATTGTGGACACGGACGATCGCCAGGCAGTCAGGCGAGTAGGCCTAATTGATTGAAGTATCAGATGATTTTTACAAACGTTCTTTATTTATACAATGTACTTAGAGAGCAATCTAGAATTTTTTGAAAACCAAGAATCTCCTAGATATTTATAATTTATAGGCCCATAGTGCTACGAGCCCTGTCCTAGTCACGCAGGGCTGGTACTTTTTTTTCTGGAGGCCATTAATCTGATAGGACCCATACGGCATCTGCACTGAATGGCTTGCCCTTTCTGTCACATCAGACCAGGACCCTGTCGGTCACACCAAACCACAAGAAGCTGGACTGGAGCACAGACATTAAATAAATTTCTTAAAAAAGAAAAAAAGCCGAAGAAACCATCATTATCATAGTCATTCTTATTAACAAATACCAATCCTTTCATCATTAAAATTAAAAAAAAGAAAATGACCTTGACTGATCAATGATCAATCTTAAACAACTTGACTCAAATGCAGAACTTTGAGACAGTTCTTTAGAATTAAATTAACAAGGACGTAACAAAAGGAAACAGTCCATATACAAGCTTCAGCACAATGCTTCTTGGACCATACACTGTTGATGCACATTAACAATTTAGGGTGTTAAATACATGTACATGTATATATTAAACCAAACTTCAAACAAAAACTGTTGTTGACAATATACAACGCATAACATCAGTCAGTTTTATTATGTTTTACAGAATTTCTGTTACACATCCATACATTTAAATTCTTACTTCACATTTGTACTGAGAACAACAAAAATAATACGAACACAACTGCAAAAGATTAAAAAAAACCCAAACAAAGCTTATTTCCACCTCAATCATGACTATACTTGCTTTCCTATACATATACATGTATAGGTATACACGTATTACGTTTAATTTTTGATGGAATTAATACAGAATTAGAAGATTTCTTTATCTTGCTGTGCTCAATATAAATAGAGAAGTGAAAAACTTCTGTAAATGGACTAAAGAATCTTTGGTTAACGGGCATACATAAATTAACAAAGATATGAAGGAATGATAAGATTCCCTTTTCATTTTTTTCAAGCACGTTTTGGACAAAACTTCGTATTTTTCTTCTTCCTTCTCCTTCTTGTGCTGACATTGATGCAGTGTTCTGGAAAGGGCCCTACACACTTATCATTCCAACCAGCATTGGTTCATCTGTGGCACGCCAACCCGTCAGTTAGCGGGTAAAAGCGTGCCATCCACATTACACGTGTTGCACTGTGACTACAAAAATATGTATGAACGCGAATGTTGTGTTCGAGTCAATAATTTTTTAAAAATAAGCAATAAATCGGGGAATCTAGGAGTAGACTTTGCTAAAATACATGTACACTGATTTAAAAAATGTAAGTGTTGAAAAGATTCGACCAAGATTTAAAAAAAAATTCATACAGCCTTTTTTCATTTCCGGCATGGCCACTCCCAGCGACAGTCGAAACTGCCACCAGAAAGTCAAGCAGAATCTGATTTTTCGGTTCGCCCGTTGGAATAACTTAATTTCTTCGGTTTTTCCATCCACACTAGCCAATCTGCGTGACAGTTCCAATGCCACCTAGTTTTATCAGTTCTATCCATGAACTATCGCATCGGACTGTAAGTGTGTAGCAGGCTTAAGGTTTCCATGCATGCGTAGTTTGGCCTTGAGAGGGGTTGGGCATACACACTAGATTTCTAATTCTTTCCTCTTTGTGCAGTGGACAGCCTTGCAACATATGCTCCACTACAATAATGTTGATGCCTGTAACTTAATTTGTGGCCCTATTTTCCTTAAGGAATCAAGAGGCATAAGTCAAGTCTGTAAATTAATTTAATCTACACACTTTACGGCTAAAAAAGACACAGGGACTTGTGAATGAGGCATGATTGCTCTTGTAGAGACGTATCCCAATCTCTCATAAATACGTGTATGATGCATGTCTTCAAGCCTCGTCAGGTCGCCAAATGCACATCGTTTGCAGGCGACAAAAAATAAAGCCACCACCAGCAACAACACAAGCCTCGTCAGTCAGTGGCACCCAAGCTCACCTGTTTGAAACACTGTAGCAAAGTATAAAGGATGAAGCAAATTAAATGAATGAAGACAGTCATCCATTCATTCATCACATTCAATTGTGTTGCCAGTTAAAAAAGAAAAAAAAAAAGTTCATTCAAGCTCATGAGGCCTATAGAGCCAGAGCTTATACCGGTTTCGGTTGCGTGAAGCGGAACAGATGATTTTTACTTCATCTCCTTGACAGAATGCTAGTCTGTTGTAGATTTACTTCTCCATCAGAATACATTGTATGCCGGTACCCAATTTGCACCTGGGTGAGGAGAGGAAAAATGGGGTAAAGTACATACATGTATCTTTCCCAGGGACATAACACGGTCACCTCTCGGATTTGAACCTTGGATTCAGAGTCCAACACTCTAACCACTCAGCCAAATATAAGTTCTGGTTAAATAATTTCTAAAAGCAAGACAAGAAAAAGATGAAAGAAATCTGAGGGGATTTTAATTGTACACACAAATATAATATATATATATACAATTCCAATTAAAAAAAAATAACAATAACAGAAAGAAAAAAAATGTTGGAATCAGTGCACATAAAGAAAAGATACAAATCAGTTCTGGCTTTTCATTTCACCGCACAGCATAGCATGCTCTAAGCATATATATGCCATTTCTTTTTAAACATTCTCTTGACATGAATACATAGACTAGAACTTAATTAAATGACATAAATTAAACTCATTTACATGTACTATGAACCATGAACATTTCGCTAACTCAACTAATTGCTATTAATTTTCACATACTTTTTATCATAACACACACACACATCTATCAAACTGATCGGATACAACAACTTACACCTTTACATTGTTCTTTCCCAGCTAGAGAAAGCTTGCAAGCTTTCTTGGCTTTATCTAGGAGTTCACTGGAGAGAAAATTAATTCTCAATTGCCTCAGAGTTGAAGATTTGTAAGATCGCATCTACGATCGTATAATCGTAAGATTGTATGGAAAATCGGGAACTTTACGAACAATTCGTAAAGGTTGGCAGCCCTGCATTAAGTTCACCTTTACTGAATGAAGTGATGATAAAACAGTAAGAAGTATTAAATAATAATAACAATAATAATAATAATAATAATAACACTAAAAGATAGTGATAATGATGATGATGATAACACAAAAGATATTTTTATCATTATCATTATTATTACTTATTTCATGTAAGAAAATGAGCCATAGTTGATGATAAGTCTGTGTTGATTCAATATTCATAGTTCAAATTTAATAACGACTAAAATTATTACTAGTGTTTCTGAAGTGCCGTTATTCGACTTCAACAAAAATAACAATCAAAATTACAGACTGTAGAAAAATCATACCGCTACTTTGTCCAAGGATGATTCCCTCCTGCCCCCGTCTTCTCAAGTAAATTCTCTCATTCGATAACAGTGCCAACCACACCATGATGCTACCAACCCTGTACTAGTTCTAGAGCAGGATGTAAAATTAAGCTTGAATAAAGTCCTCCCCTTGCAATTACAAAAATCAAACATGCAAATTCATTTTACTTGGCAGCATCCAGCACAATTAAAAATGAGGTAAAACTTCGCATTTTTTACATCGTACACCGAGAACAAAAAAACAAAAAAATAAAATAAAGGAGGAATCTATGCATCACGTGAAATATTTCCACACCAGATACATGCCTATACAGAAAACAACCATCAACACCACCATGATGAGTTTGTCCTGGCCTGTCCTTTTCTCTATCAGTCGCATCACAGTGTTGGTCAGGCCCAATGTGTTTGTTATGTCTAGGATGCGCTTGTGAGCACCCTTCAAAGTCATGCGCTGATTTCTCAGCCCTTCAATGATGCTTCCGCCATGACTGATCATGTTGTCGAGGTTGCGGTGGGAGTCATGAAGGCGGGAGTGATGCTGCAGAGCAGGGTCTATCATGACGGACGTGTCCTGTTCATTGGTGGTGAATGTGCGAGTGAGGAGAGCCTCTCTTTCGTCTTCCTCTTGTTGCTTCACGTATCTTGGAAGACACAGGAGGGAAAGAAGTTTGAAAGAGCAAAAATGGGGTTCAGTAAATTAGTCACATAATTAACAATAATTTTGCCAAAACAAGAAGCAAGGCTGGTAAAAATATTTTTGTCTTCTAGGATAAATAGCTATTATCAATTAATTGTGACTAATTACTTCAACTTTCAACTTCCCCGCAGTTTTTTTTACATTCACCTTTTCACATCACAACTGCTCACAGTCCCAAAATATTGGGCGTGCAACACGCCGCACGATAGTTAAAAGGATGCCACATGATAGTGAAAAGGATGCCACATGATAGTGAAAAGGATGCCACATGATTGTGAAAAGGACGTCACATGATTGTGAAAAGGAAGTCACTTGATTGTGAAAAGGATGTCACATGATTGTGAAAAGGACACCACATGATAGTGAAAAGGATGCCACATGATAGTGACAGTGAAAAGGTTAAAGTCAAATGTTGAGCTTAATAGATACGGGGAAAATTTGGCAATCAAAAGTATTTGGTCAAGGTGAAAATACTCGAATTGATACCTCTGGATTACAAAGACAAAAAAAGAACAATACAAACAATGGTTACGAAACCTTGTGTAATTTGTCCCACGGAGATTCTATTAGCTGAAGACCTCGCGCATTATATAAATATAAGCATTATCTTTCTATTCCAACACAGCCTTGATTTATGTACAGTTCCAAATTTACCTTTTGTGCTGTAGCTGACGAAGAGAGCTCTGAAGGTGTGTGCAGTCGTACTTCAGCTGGTCAACTCGCATTTTGGAGTTTGCTCTCCTGACCGGCGGTTCCTTGGTGACCAGGATGTCCAAGCGTTCACAGTTGCTGATAATGTGGTCAATATGTGCCTGGACTTCATTCTCCACTGTGTGTGCTTCGTCTGTGCCAATGGATCTTTCAAGACGACCTAAATCCCCATGAACCTGAAAAGAGCAAGAAAAGAAAAAAAATGATTTGGGTTCTCTATATTTACTGTGAAAGTAAATATATATATATATATATATATATAATATGAATAGGGCCTACATGTTTATAATAGGCCCATATGAAGGAATATAAAATTTAACTTTAAGCACGAACTAAGACAGGGACACTAGATATCTAGGCTAGTTTTATGTCACTGCTTAAGCACAGATTTAAAGAAGGACACTAGTTGTATGGACATTAGCTGGTCCTATTTTAACCTCGCAAGATCTACAGGTGTGTTTACACGGGTAGGTTTTAGGAATAGAAAGACGGAATGGAAACCGTGGGAGGAGAGCTCTCCTTGCTTTCCATTTTCTCCTTTCCTATTTCCCACTCAAAACGCTTTTTGTTTACACAAGTCCGTTTTCGGAATAGAGAATCATGTGACTTATTCATGTGGCTTGATTCCAGTGACGAGAATGATTTGGTATGTGTGGCTGCAGCGTTAGTCCTGCAAGCAAAAAACTGTAATAAAAAAAAAAAAAAAAAAAAAAAAAAGAAACTTTCTCTTACTTATTGTGACATACTTGTAACTTTGTGTCCCAAAGACACGGCAGATTGTGAACAATTGTGACAAAATGTTCGTCAATTGACAGTCCAAGCCCCATTTTGCCCGCAAGAATTAGGTTATGAATTGGGTCATGTGACGCAAGACCTTTCCTAAATTGGAATGAAAAATAGGAATGGTTCTATTCGCGCTTTCCTATTTCGGAATCGTGTAAATGCAACAGTGCTTTCCGCTAACTTCCTTCCCGTTTTTCTATTCCTAAAACTTACCCGTGAAAACACACTTTAAGGATCACTGTAGGCCTACTTTCTTGTTGTAAGACCTTTTTTTCATTCCACACAACTGTCTTAAAATCTCTACTTGATTAATGTTAGCATCATAGTCAAATAGCTAGGTTCCTGGACTCGCCACCAGGAAGTTATGGTTCAAGTCCTCATCATGCTAATTTCTTAGGAACGATTTAGGCCTACATAATGACTCCTCCCCCAGATGCAAAAAAAGTGGATTATATTTTGTTTGCATAATTTTATATAACACTGTTTGAAAAGCAATTAATATTCTAACATTTTGGGCCACAGAAAACATTTTGCTGTCTTTTCAATTTATATAAGAGCATTTGCCAAAACGTGAGGAAAATCTTATATCCCTTACTAAAATCCATAGCAAATTGCCATTTTTCTA
>JBDFRD010195152.1:0-11784 GCA_039654405.1 Bullina lineata | reverse complement strand
CTGATTGTGAGAAGATGAAAAGTTTGCTTCAGGCGAGCGCAGAGGGCTGAATTCGGGTTTGGTTACCTCGTTACAGCTGAGGTTGCTCATTTAATTGCTCGTTCTACAAGAGGTCTTTTTATTGATGCCAATGAATAAAAAAAAACGGGGATTTCTACTCTCTTCGCTAAGTTCGAGGTCTCGTTGAGTCTGAGCTCATTACATTCGAGGTTTACTGTACTTCTCTTCTTTACTTTAATTTTAATCAATGAATTGCATCACTTCACAGCAGAACTACCATACAAACAAATTTTAATGAAAATCCCAAGGATCAGAGCTTTTGTTTTGAAAAATACATGTATGTATTCAAGGTTCATTTTAAAAGCAGCACATTCAAATCAACACTGTAGGTTGGTCGGGTTTTGGAATTCAAAGTTGGAATTTAATATCGAATGGTAACAGATTCTTATTCTCTAGTCATATAGAACTCTAGTGGTCTTGTTGGATAATTAGAGAAGGATGTTATTGTTAATGGATATATTTAAAAATCTTTTGTGTGGACTTTGAACATTGAGTAATATCAAAATGTCTAGTTATCTTTGTTTAACACTAAAGGCGGCCACAGACGCACAATCCTATGGTTGCAGGCCAGGCCTCAGGCTCACATTCTTAGACCTCGTACAATAAAGAGATGAAGCCGTCACAATTATAATAGATCTAATAATTATGTCATCGCTCTCGGCAAAGTGCAATTTTGTGTCTCGACTTGGATGTTTGCAAAGCCTATACTCGTGTGTTTACAACAATCAGTATCGATATTATGGACAAAGTACGAATAAAAATAAAATGATTTATTTCTTCGTGATGTTTAATTAACAATGAAAATTTGTCTCCTACATTGAGACCAGCCATGGTGTCCGCATCCATTTTGTCATTGACGAAAGGACCGATCGATAAATGACCCTTGGGACGCCTCACACATGGCGAAGGTTCCGTAAGTACGGCGAAGAGGTTGAAGCTGTCCATCCGTAACGACGAATAACCACTTCAATCAAACAAAGCCAAACACTGGCACCCAGTACATTCACTTCAGTTTAAACATAAAGTCTGTGTTCAGGAAAGCTCGCATACATTTCACCTCCTTTCCCCATGTTTCTGTCTGTTAGTTGGACTAAATTTGTGTGTTTGACACTCATTGACAGTGTGTTTCACTCCTCTTTCCCCTTTTCAATAAAGCGTAGGTCAATAAGTAAAATACTGGTCTTGCCTGCAGGAAGTAAGATCAATTTATCACATACACGTAATGGGTGATAAAAAATATGTGTATACATGTACATGGTATATGATTGTTTGAGGATACATGTGTTATTTTTAGTAAGACTATTTCACTTGAATTAGAAGTATAATAAATACATGTACATACATGTGTATACATTTTACTAAAGTGAAACAGGACTTGGCTTCTTGTACAAAGAAAGTTCTTGCAAAAAAAAACGAACAACTCTTGACTTTCCTCATTTTTCAAAGACCAAAAAAAGCATTCATTTTAAAAAAAATAAAACAAAGAAAAGAGGTAAACAAAAAAAAATAAAAAAGACATGGGAATGTATTTGTACCAGCTCCTTTTATTTCAAAGTAATTTTGCTTGTCAGAATCAGTATGGAAATCAATGGTTATATTACATATATGTGCATATGTGTTAATCCTTTCATTCCTATAGATAATATGCATATATCTACTTGTACAAGAGTACTTGTACCTTGCGTAAAAATGTTTTATCTTTGTATTGTTAATGACTTGTTACTGACACTAATAAACGTAACTGAAAGATGTTTTATCTTTGTATGTATTGTTAAAGGAAGTGTATTCATCCTTGACCTGCCGAGAGTGAATACCCGCATATACAGCCTCAACCGGAAGTTGAAAGGCTGTATTCCGGGCCGAGGACCAAGACAGAGTGATAAAATGGTGGCTGCTTGTGTCCATATGCATAATAATATATCGGCCAGGACATTGTTTGACGATTGGATTCCTGTCGTCAATCGGCCGTAGATCTATTTGCATAGCCTTAGACAGACACTCATGGTCGAAGCCTATCCGGTATGCATTTTTGCCCCGGACAGGTCGAAGACATATAGGCCGGTATTAGCTCCCGACAGGCCAAGGACGAATACACTTCCATTGTTAAAAATGTTAATGACACTAATAAATGTTGCTTCGAAGGTAATCTTGTTTTACTTTCTTCAAATGAAATAAAATTAGATAGATTTAAAAATATTAATCCAATCCTAAGTTTCTTTCTTCGCAATTTCAGTGGTAAGATACTGAAGTCTGTGTACCTGATACCATGTGCATAACAGCAGGCATTCAAGTAACAAAGCATTAGCAGAAATACATGCTTGGCTGTGTGCCTTTACACATATTAACTATAGGTACACACAATGTACCAACAAGTCTTTGTTTTCTGAGTGCACAAATTTGAATTTAAAATTAATTTGACTGAAGCAAACTCATTTTTTTAAATTATTCAGAAAGTTGAAGGAACATTCAATGGAATGTACAATAACTTTAAAAAAGAATGATACTGATACTCCGAAGAGCATTAATATTGAGTGGCTTAATGTTCTAATGTGATGATAGGACACCTAGCACCCATCTCAAAGGTCCTGGGTTCAAATCTCATTGAAACCAAGTTCAAGATGCATTCCACGTTAGATGTAAATATTATTGAAACAGGACCAGGCCTGATTAGTAGTACCCCCACCCCACCCCACCCCATACACACACACAGAACACTAGACAGACTATTTTCAAGACATAATAATCTGCCATAGCTCAACATCATTGAACAAAATCCTGAAAACCAAAGCAATCACTTCAATTTTTAAAATAAAATTAAATGATTATACAGTGTAGTCCGGAATATCGACATCGATGGGACCAAATGAAAGTGTCGATATATAAGAAAAGACTTAAATAATAGAAAGAAATAAGCGAAACTACCCATGTACAGGAACGAACTTCATTTTCTATCTTTTGAAAAAGAAAAGCTCTTCATTTGGCAGAGCCCAAGGCAAGGGCGCGAGCCAATCAGTGCGCCGCAAGAGTAGCCTACATTGTACAAACGCGATAGGCTAGCGCAGATCCTAGCCAACGAAAGAGTGGAGAGAAAGGCGGGCGGGCGCAAATGATACGATAGATAAAGAGAATGAATAGGAATAACTTGATTACCAATTCTGACAACTTAGGGTTCAGTCGTCTGTCAAGATGTAGATAATATAAGCACTGAGGCTAGAAAAATGTGTCAATATAAGACATTTATTATTTATTTATTGATAAAATAAAATATAAGTAAAAAAAATGGAACTTTAAAATTGTCTGTGTATCAGAAATGTTGATAAATCCGGATTACACTGTACAAGTATAACAAAGTATCCCAAGTTGGATCTGGTTACTAGTGCATCCCCTCTTGTCTGATCTTCAACATTTTGCATGCTGGTAATCAAATTTATTTCGACTTTGCATTAAGTGAATTAATGTGAATTGTCGGAACTATTCAACAGACAATCTTACGCCATATGTCACATTGGTACCACAATAAAACTAAGAAACAGGAAACCCCAGGGCTTTATGCCAAAAAAAAAAGGCAATGGGTTCATTTCTTCTCAAATATATTTTGTTTGAGTTTCTCATAATACATTATATATATATAATATATAAAATTGAGGACTGAAACAGGTGAGGAAGGGGTAAAAAAAATTAAATTTAAGATTTTGAAATACAAACATGCGGAATGATCGTTTCTTGCACATACCACCAACAAAACAAGTTGTAGAATAAACACTTACAGCAGTAAAAAGTGTAGATAAGCACCTGACCCTCAATATTGCTTCATTGGACAAACATTATGAACATTGGAGTGGAGAAAACTAACAGGTATATCAGTCTAAAATGAACTAGACAGTCTATTCTGAAACTAAACAGTACATGTACCATACAAACAGGACAAGTATAAAAGGTACAGTGAGTGCAGATGACTATTCCTAACACTCAGTACCAGTTACTGAAGTACCGTACAGAGCACAAAAATAATCAATCTTCATTCACAAGGGGAACACTGTCAGCTGATGATAAAAGTTTGTTTTTTCTTTGTTTGAGAATTCTGATTTGATCTTGGAGAAAGTGAAGTCGACATTTCAAACCAGCAATGCTGACAGAAAGTTCAACAGCGTCTTGAAACCTTGCTTGTCCATTACGCAAAGTTTGAGGAACAAGAACACCAAATAATGAAAGAGGATTGAAATGTTTTTTTACTTTTTCATGATCGGTACACCCGTCTTTTTTCTCTTCTCCGCTTCTAAGCTGCTCACCAGATAGAGTCTTTTTCTTTTCATTCTCTTTGTTTAAATTTTCTGACAGGATTTCTGTTTTTTCCTTCAGACTTGTATCAACTTTTCTTTGCCTTAGTCCTTCATCTTTCCTTTCAGAAACACTTTTATCCCCTTTAACGTCACAATCCAGAATGCTGTCAGCCGCTTCATCCTTCTTGTCCTGACTTGAAACTAGCTTGAAAATTGAGGTGTTGTCTTTTTTCAAAGCAAAACTCGGGGATTCCAGGTCAGCAGATTCTTCAGCAAGAGAGGTAATTGAGTCTGTGTTAACAGAAACTGTTTGGACAGCCTTTAAATCAGCATCGATGAACTGGTCCGCAGAAATTCTTTTTACCCCAATAGAATATCTTGCTCGAGATATGTTGAGAAACCCATCCTTCATCGCCTGGAGAAGAAAACCAATTAAATAAATTGCATTCAAAAGACATGTATAGATCTAAACAAGTTATTTTATTTGACCTTCAAGTTGACGTGGTGTCAATTACATGTACCATAAGTTTTAAGTGTTGGGCAAATGAGTACATTACACTACACAATAAATTACATTTCGTTGCATTCACTTAAAAGTATAGCATGCATTATTCAGTTTTTGAGGGAACCGGTTCTTAGTTATGGCACTTATGCTTGAAAATTATCTATCGTCCCCTCTCTCTTTTCATGCTGCATAACTAATCTCCACCCCCTCTTCCTTTTCCTCTTCACTCAGCTTGTCCAACTTGCCCTGTTGCCCACTATTAATAGCCTATAGAAAAGTTTCTTCAAGTTTCCTTTGAGGCCCATAGAGTTAGAGCTTATCCCGGCTTCAGTAGCACAAAGTGGAGCAGGTGATTATCACATGATATCACCTCCTGTGTTAGTCTGTCATTCGTTTATTTACCACACAGAATATGCCGGTAACTAATTCACACCTGGGTGGGAAGAGGAAAAATGCTGTAAAGTGTCTTTCCCAAGGACAAAACACAGTCACTCCAAAAATTAAAAAACCAAAGCTCAAGTTTGAGATTACCTCTTCCAGCTTTGACTGCTGATCATACAGATCTTCAAGGACTTGGAATATTTCTAAAAGAGTCTCATCTAGTAGATTGCAAATCTTCTCCATTTTTTGAAGATACCTGGAAAAGAAAGTACGGTACATCATTTTTTAGTCAATTCTCTGATCATTTAAACTTACGGATTTTTTTTCTGTGGTCAACTATTTACCAAAACAAGCACTGCTGCAAGGGTTTGGTTACTGAGCATGAGGAATAACTCTCACAACATTTCAGAGCTGCTGAAGACTATTATAATAATAGAAAAAATATGTTCAATAAGTTACATCTATTAAGTTGCAAGTAATCAAGTTTGTGTGTCTGTGCTATTAGAGCAGCAGGAAAGGAAATACAAATGTATATATATACATTGTAATTCAGAGTAATATGAATGATCTTACTTCATAGGCATACTTTTTTGGGATCCTATTTTGAAGGAGTAACACCTTGATTATCCCTTACTTTGAACTGTTCAATCTGATTTACAGTGGAATCAGCAAGAAGTCAACATCGCGCAGCGGTCCCGTTTCACTCTTTATTTAAGTAGCCTAACTTTTTTTCTGATAAAGTCAATGGCCTCGGCGCTATTTTCGCAGTCAACATCATGTGGCCGAATGAAAAGGTGAAATCATTGAAAAGAGAGAGAGAGAGGTGGGTAGTGTTGTCCCGCGGCATTTTCCACAATCGTTGGCCTCGCACAGCGCGACTAGATCTAGAAATCTAGATATTTTCTAGATTGAGTTCACACTATTCCTCTGCTTCGCTGCGCTGATCCGCTGGTCCAACAATTGTTTTTACACAAGGGGATCTCTGATCAGTCTTTCCCTGATACATATCAGACGCTGGAGGCTTCTAAGATACCAGGGAAACTTTTTTTCATGCTAATTTGTCATAATTATAATCTGCCGGACTAAAGGAGACCGGTCAACCCTTCTCGATGTTTCTTCAAATCAAACGGGGCTGTCAATCTGACATAAATTCCACCCTTAACTGCTGTAGACAAATTGGGAATGTAAGTTTTTGAATAGGCTGGGAGGATTACAGCTTGAAGTGGTCAAGGTGCTGTCCATCACATTAGCTCCTCCCTTTGCATGCAAAAAGGGTAATGGGGATGGATGTGTTGTGTTTTCTCATACTCATGATTCGACATTAATTCCATGGTCCCACTGATGTTGAGTTGACTTACTTGACTGCCATATAGTCATAAATAGCCTCTATGCTGATTGGTTCTCCATCGGCAATATCAGACCTGTAAGCATCTGGGACCGGAAAACTGACGTTAAATAACCCAAAGAAGTCAGTGATTGGTTCTTCTGATGCAAGCAAACCAAGTGAGCGGCGACGGGACCATGGACTTGTTTTACTGTCGGTAAAAATCAAAGGCTCATTTTCACTGGCCATGATGCTCTGGCTTTATATCACACGATATCACACTCATAATTAGTCAATCTTAAGTCGCATACTTCGGTATCAAAATGCCCTCAGCCAAGGGCAACTGCATAGTCTTATGGCCGTCTAGCAGCGAGGGGCATAAAGGGACTCCGGTATTTCTCCCACGATTTTCTGCCGCGGTTGGTAAAATGAAAAACTTTTCATCGTTCAGCACATGTTTTAAAGGAGCCTGAGCTAAAATTCCGTCTTGTACAGGTGAATTGCTCAGTTGGGAGGTTTTTAATTTCAGAACCATTTTCGAGTTCTCGTTATTCCAGGTCCCGGGATCGCTTGGTATCATTAAATCAGATTTTTTACAATAGAGAAATAATAAGAAAAAAAAACTGGGATTTGAAATAGTCTTGTTATTAACGAGATCTTGTTATTCCCGATGCCGTTAAATATGAAACACCACTGTATATGAATATCTGCAGGTTTTAAGTGTTAGTCCTGGTCGTTTTCCAAGTTTCTGACCCATAAATCAGGACGGACTTCATGTTTGAATTAAATATCCTTATTCTGTTGTGAAGTGAAAGGGCTGAAGAAGCCCAGACTGGTCTGAGTGTATTGAGGGCATATATCTTGCTTTGTTTGTGTGGCTTTTTATGTCCTCATCGGCCCCACCATCTTTGTCAACCACACTGATGTCGAGTTACACAGAAAATTATGAATATGAATACAGTAGAGCACACTTATAATGAACACGCTCGTAACGAATTGACGGAAATAAAGAACACATTTGTCTGCCCCAGTTTTCCTCCTCTTTATTTCAATCGCATTTAGCGAACATGCAATAATGAACTGACGGCTGTAACGAACTCAATTTTTTGCCTGGCAAGCCCTTTTATCTCCTTGTTTGCAATTGAAGTAACGAACCAGTCCATCAGCGGACGTTTGTGGGCCGTGAAACTGTTACGCTGCATTTTTCACAGCCTTTGGCCTTGCTCAACTACTGTCGAGTTCACACTATTCCGCTACTTCGCTTCACTGGTCAGCAGGTCCAGCGATTGTTAACACAAGGGAACTCTGATCGGTCTTTCCCTGATATCAGACGCTGGTGGCTTCTAAGATACCAGGGAAACTTTTTTCACACTGCTTCGTCAAAATCCGATGTCCGTCCAAGTTACCAGGGAAACTTTCTTCGCAGTAATTCGTCATAATCTGCCGTGTGTCCGAGAACAAAGGAGCCCGGTCGATGTTTCTTCAAATCAAATGGGTCTGTCAATCAGACAAAAACTCCTCCCCTAACTGCTGTACAGATCTAGACAAATTGGGAATGGACAGGTTAAAAAAAAAGGGGGGGAGGGGATAGCGCTTGGAGTGGTCAAGGAGCTGTCTGTCAAATTAGCTCCTCCCAACATTTCTTTCCACCAATCCAGAATTTCGCCTCACCAAACTGGCTTTACTTCCGAGACGGTCATCCAAAAACTATCGCCCGATCGGAACGAAACTTTGCGTTATTACCGTAGAGATAGGCTATTATAGGCTTAGCAACAGTTTGGGACGATTCATGCGGGCATTGCGTGATTAGTATGGAAAGAATAAAATTCAGAATGCCATCACGCAAGGGTTGTGTGATCCGTTGCCAATGAGTAGGGAAAAGGAAAAGAAACAAACTTCTATTAATTAGTTCTTTTTCACCCCTTTGGGAAAGAAATAGATTGTGAATTGCATAACAGTGGGGGAAAAAGAGGAATGGCGTTTGTGAGGGAGAGAATGTGAGCGAGAAAAGTTGACTGAAACTGAAATATAAAGAACCCTGTTCGTTATATCCGTGTTCTACTGTACACATGTATTACTAATATTAGCCAATGAAATTTCAGTATTTTGTTTCCCTGGGAAGATGTTTTCTAGGGCAATATAAATATAAAAATATAAAAAGACTTCGCACGCGCAGTGAAACAAAGGGACTAGATCTAGACATCTAGGCCAAATAAAAAAAAGTTCACAGCTTCTGTTTCACCGCTTACCATTTACCGGGGTTTTGCTCACATTATCAAGGGACATAGTCCAATCGCACCTGTATATTTGGGTTTCGTCCCTGAAAACGGGTAGGTTAGATCTATATATAATCTAAGTTATAGGCCTAGATATCTAAGTCAACACTTTTTTTCAGTCCCGAGGTGTTGACTTTATCCGGATTTCACTGTAATTATCAAGGTCATTTTGATGCTTATGTAGTGAGCCGTATATGGCTGAGACTGGCCACTATTTCGACAATGACAATGGCCCAGAGTAGAGTTTAAAGAGGGACAACACTTCGCAGACAACTTCGCTAGAATTTAGAAATTAGAATCTCTATAGAGTCTAGATCTAGATTTCTAGTGCCCACTGCTTCCATTTCACACTGTTGTTACCTTTCTTTAGTTCTTTCCTCTTCGCTTGTTCATCAATTTAGACCTATCCGAAAAAAAGAGTGCAAAACACCGTGAAGACACAAGATAACTTTTTAGGCCGAGGCTAATAGTAATAGAATCTAAGATATCTAGATTATATAGGCTGCAAGCAAAGCATCGCATCACATGCGAAATGCGAAAGAGAAAGCGGAAGAATGATTTTTGTGACTTCCTGTTTGTGTTCTCGATCTCATTCGTGACGAGTTTCAAGATGGCTGTGTAACCTCAAGTCAAGCTCAGACAGATTCCAGCTGATGAATGTTTTCGCGATATACCTCTATAACATCTTTGGCACCAATTTTTTCGAAACACAATTTCTCAAAAGTAACACCCAGTCATTGCAAATTATTAAATAATGACTTATTAGTTAGCAGAGAGTGTTAATCCGTTACAATGTTTTGGTTGTGAGGGACGCTTTGTCTCTTTTGACTGAGACACCAAGTCGTAATAATAAAACAAGTAAAGTGTGTGGAATTTCTCTCTGTAAACGACAGTTAAAAAGGAATGATAAATTTCCTTATTTTACTAAAATCACCTGAAATATTTCTGTCTGTCCATTCCCCTTACTGTAGTTGACCCACCAGATAGTGACTGACAATTTGAGTATTGAGTGCTGTGAATGGTAGTCAAAGTTGATTGTTGTGTTTCGTGATTTCAACGTTTCAGAAAAATGCAAGCAAACGGATTAGTTCCTGCAAGGTTTTTGACCATAATTGCACATTTAGTGTTGGTCATTGTCATATTCTGGACAAGGGTAAGTTGAGCTGTGTGGTTTATTTGCAACACCTAAAAAACTTCTCTTTTCTTCACTCGACGCTATCATAGCATTCCTATCATGATGTAGTTCTCACCCTTTCCTCATTGTGCATGTGTGTGTGTTGTATCCTTGAAGACAGGAATGTAGATGGGTTTTGTCCTGTCTTGTAACGTCCATCTTATGTGAAGCTCTCTTTCTCTGTGTCACCCTTGTTGTACTGGGGATGTCATTTATTATTTGCATTTTCAGCCTCACAGCAGTCCACATTTGTCATTCTCTGCTACATACAGTTATCTTCTTGAAATCGGATCTTGTCATCACCATCTGACAAGGAGACAAATGAAATCCATTCCTGTGTGCTTTTATTAGGTCAACAGACAATCCCAACTCGACTAGGTCAATGTGTGGTACTTTAGTGCCCATGTAAGCAGTGTGCAGGCCACTTTACGCGTTGATAATGGCGGGGGGGGGTAGGAGTGATGGGCTTCACCAGTGCAGATGCGAAGGGGAGTAAGGAGAGGGATGATAGAGATCACAGCACAGCATGGATGTGAATGCTATCACATTGAAAGGACATCAAGTATAAAAGTGTATAGGTCTCTAGCCCTTAGACTTGGCATGAGGATGGGATGGCCTCTTGTTTGTCGATTCACTAAGTCAATTTAATTGGATATGAAATACAATTTATTGCGCTAAAGCCCAACTGTGAAGAAACGCGCTGACTTCGGTAAGGTGCAATTTATACACCCTGTAGTCATAATGACCTTATTCAACAAGACCTCAGATTCAAAGAGGACATTAGGCTGATGCCAATATCCTCGCAATATCCAAGGTATATTGGTGAATACCATAAAACAGAAAATTTAGTATTTTCTGTGGTTATGTTTTTGTCTAACTAACAGCTTCAATTACAACTCTGTTGTACTCATTTTTTTAGGATCTCATAAATAACAATATAAACAATTCCCAGTATTTTTCAAACTTTGAGCAGCTTGGATTTCAAGCAATGATGTCCTTTAAAAAATTTTGGGTTGGGTTGAGCAAAGGCTAGGGCTAGATCTGTCATTGTACCTAAAAAAAAAATATAACAGATGGTCAAATTCCCATTTCAGTTCTTGTAGATTTGTTTGATTAAACATTGGAAGTATTGAGCAGTCACACTGACTTGCCACAGCTCGTATCAGTCACTTAAAACAGAATAATAGGATTGTTTGTGTTCAGGAACAAATCTGCAAGTGAATTTTGTGTGCGCTTGTGTTTGCATTGCTGATTGGCCTCTTACCTCTTTTTGCATTTCTTTTTTTCAGGATGAGAATATTAAGATGAGCTTGGCTGAAGACTATACACAATCAGAGTATGATGACAAAGACACTGAGTATGTTGTTTTACAATTATAAGTTAAAATTATGTATGTAGTATGGTAGCTATTCCTTAACTTTGGATTTTACAGGACGACATTTCCATGAGAAAAAGTACAAAACAATGCTCCCCATTCTGATGCTCAAGTCTTGAACTTCAAGAATTTTTTTTTTTATGTTGGCTGCCTTTCCATTTTCATCTGTGTAAAGAACCTGGTTTACAATGAATTCCAGCACTGACACTCTGCTTGCTTATAAACTGAAAAAATAAACTTTAAAATATTTTAGTTGTTTAAAGTTGTTTAAAATTGCTTTGTCCATAGTCCTACAACAAAAAATATTCCCATTATGTTGGCGTTGGCTATGGTATTGTTGTTGTTGTTATTGATCCAGCAGCTTTAGGGCGGTTGCCCTTCTGCCCAATGCCATGTTGTGGTATCTGCA
>JBDFRD010195041.1:0-11785 GCA_039654405.1 Bullina lineata | reverse complement strand
CTAGAGAAAACTCTTCTCTCTTGTTGAATGCACATACTGAACGCTAGAGAAAACTCTTCTCTCTTGTTGAATGCACATACTGAACACTAGAGAAAACTCTTCTCTCTTGTTGAATGAACATACTGAACGCTAGAGAAAACTCTTCTCTCTTGTTGAATGCACATACTGAACGCTAGAGAAAACTCTTCTGTGTTGTTGAATGCACATACTGAACGCTAGAGAAAACTCTTCTGTCTTGTTGAATGCACATACTGAACGCTAGAGAAAACTCTTCTCTCTTGTTGAATGCACATACTGAACGCTAGAGAAAACTCTTCTCTCTTGTTGAATGCACACACTGAACGCTACAGAAAACTCTTCTCTCTTGTTGGCATGTACTCACCCGTCATAAAGGAACTCAATCACCATGGCAGTAAGTAAGTAAATAAATAAGTAAGTAAATAAGTAAGTAAGTAAATAAGTAAGTAAGTAAAGTTCCTTCAAGGCCAATGAGGCCTATAGAGCTGGAGCTTATCCCGTTTTCGGTAGAGTGAAGCGGAACAAATGATTTTTATTTCTCTCCTAAACAGGACACTAGTTTGTCGTAGGTTTATTTCCCCAGCAGAATATGCCAGTCCCCAATTTGCACCTGGACGGGGAGAGGAACAATGGTGTAGAGTGTCTTTCCCAAGGGCCCAACATAGTCACCTCCTGGATTCGAACCCTGGACCCTTGGATGAGGAGTCCAATGCTCTAACCATTTGGCCAACAGGCCACTATGTCCATAATGCAATTATGAACTGAATCAAAGACTGCACATTGTAAGACGTCTCATAAATATTTTGTTATGTTACAGCTTTCACCCGATCATGACTCGAAAACAGGGATCAGTTAATTCAAACTTGAGGAGGACAAGGGAGAGAATGAGGATGTTTGTGACAAGTTGAACAAATCAGTATCAAGAACTTTCATAGGCCTACTGCTTTTGAAAAAAGAAAAAAAAATGGATAATTCTTGCTCTTTGACTGAATTTCTTAATTATTATTTAACTTTAAAATGTCTTTTCTTTTCATCATACATTTTGCTTCCAGTCCTTATTACTTGTTCCAGCATGTTCTCTATATTGTACCTCATGAAAAAAAGGATGAAAATAGTTAGTCGAAAAGAACACGTTCATCCCATCTCAGTCTTCTTTTTCTTGGATATTCAGCCCTATTGACTTCAATACCTTTCATTATGTTCTTCAATCATTCTTAAGTAGACCAATAGAGTGCACCAAATACATGATATAATATAAAATGTTACATTTAAGTTTTAAACACATTTTTATCATATTCTAATTTTGTAATTTTGACGTACTTGATGTAATCGACAAAAATTTTCACCTTTACTTATCCTGTATTTAGGCCAACACTTTGACAGCCACGGCGTCAGACGCTATTTTTAATTGAAACAAAACTGCACATAAACTCACCCTCAGCATGGCGCTTCTCGTGGCCTGCTATGACAATGCCAGGAGCAAACCTGTCACCATCAGGCTCATACGGTGCTAGCACTCTGTCTCCATTAATGATGGTGTGACGTAAAGCATCGTAGTAATCCACAATGTCGAAGACGTACGTGTCTTGGTATTCCACCTGACGATACTTCCCATGCTTACAGGGGCCAAAAGCAATAAGAAACTTTTCATCAAGATTCTGAAAAACAAAAACATGAATTCCTGAATTATTGATCTTTCTCATTCACTAATGACTAATGTCCACATTATTTTGAAATTTTGTACACATTTTTATAAATTTGATTGTTAAGAAAATTAATACTGCAACAGGCTTTTCTTCTGCTTTTTTCTTGTACCAGATCATTATGATTAAAATGTATGGAATGCTCAAGGGTTTGTATGCTATTTTAAATCTTATGCCTGTTTCTTCATTATAAATACATAGCGTGGGCAAAGTCAGAATATACAAAAATTGTTTTAAATACAACATGAACAGGAACACATAAAAACAAAGACAACGGGAACAGACAAAGTTGAAAAGACGAAAGTAGGAAAGTAGAATGTAGATCTAGGGCTAAAATAATTATATAAAAATATAAAAAATTAAGTTAGACGTAGATCTATAACAACATCAACAGAAAATTAAAAAAAAAGGATTTTGAAAAAGGAATCAATTATACATGTATTAGAAATGGTATCCCCCCAAAAAAAGATAAATATTAGGAGATACTCAACTAGAAAGATTTATTTAACAGAAAATGTGAATCTATCACCAAAGTGAAATGACAAGTGGTATCAAAGTTTGACATCACTGTTTCACAAGACGTACCTGACTCTGTACTGTGGCTTTGTAGAAATAGCCGTCATCAATTCTTCTGGCCAGCACCTTCTTCCCAATGAGCAGGCTCCCAGCAGAGGGGGACAGACCCAGCCCAGACTGGTCAAGCTTGTCCTGGGCTCTTAGCCAGGACTTTGCTGGACGATAGCGGGTCCAGTAGTAAGGGTAGTAATAGCTGTGTGGGTAAGTGTGCAACAGGGAAGGAGAGACGAGGTAAGGGTAGGCTGGATGGACAAGGCCACTGGTTCTTGGGATGTTTCCAATGATGTCATCGGGATCGATTTGCAGAGTGGTGGCGACACTGCATGTTTTGATGTTAGGTCTCAGCGTGTTGTTGACTGTATGAACAATCTTTTCATGAGCATGGTCAGACCTGTAGATAGGTGTGATCTTCTCTACACATCCATGCGTTGTAAGGGTGACAATGTGGAAAGAACCAAATGTTTCCACAGCCAGATCCTCCATAAATTCTGTAGCCACTTCATCAGCTTTACTGCCAGTGACATAAATACAATGGACACGGCGATTTCCACACACTGCCAAAACGCGGTCAAGAACTTCCTCTGGGTACTGGTCAGGCAAGCCATCGGACACCAGGTACACTGCATGACAGCCAGGATCTGCAAAGGCTGTGAGGAGTGCATCTTGTGTATTTGTTCCTGACTTTGGCATCAGTTTATTGATCCAGTTCCTGGCCACTTCTACTGTTTCTTTTGTACACTGCACCATCTTGTCCGCCCATTGTGTGACCTGGGAGTTGAACTCAATGAGATTGAACATGGATTCATCATCACGGGAAGCCATTGCCGAGATGGTCTCCATCAGATGCTCCTTCACAACGTGCAGACTTTGAAACATACTGCCTGAAGTGTCTACACAGAAAGTCACACACCTTTCAGGAACAAGCCCAAACATTGTTGGAGGTCGAATGTCAGCAGACGGTGGAGAAGGCCTAACTGGGGGTCTGTCAGCATCAAACAGAATCGTTGGCCGAGGGTCCAGAGGATCAATTTTGCTATACCTTTCATACAGCGACTCCTTTACTTCTTCCTCTGGAGGAGGAGGAGGGGCAGATGGCTCCAGAGGTTCATCTTTGATTTCAGAGGTGGCTTCCTCATTAGTAGTAGGTGGGGTAGTCTCCTCATCCGCCATGTTAGCTGTAACAACAAACAAGTACTTAGTGGGGAACACAGTAACATTAGGCCAATATAATTTACTACATCATGAGCAAACATTTCACAAGTTCCTGCATGGTGGGTATTTCTTTCTTTTCTTTTTCTCTCTCTGTTCGATAGGTAGGTAGCTTTAATAAAAAGTCAGAATACATTCAGAAGTATTGATATTTCAATGCTACTTTACATATTGATACAGACTAATACAATATAATTAAGATAACTAAAGATATTGCAGTGCACTTATGAAAACTGCACATGTTAAAATAAAGAATTACTTGCACAGCAAAAGAAAACATTGGATTTTTAAAATTGGGTACAGGATTATTTTTAAAAGCAAATTGAGTTGAAGAAATGAAATAAGGGTGGCTTTCTCTCTCAGGAGTCTCACTGAGATCAAATTGTATACTTGCAGGATCATATTTTGGAGTTCAAACAAGAGAAACAACAACAACAACAACAACAACAACAACAACAACAACAAATCTGAAAATTATTTTGAAGTTAAAAGCGTCAAATCAAAATACTTAATATGACTGTTTCTGGTATTTTTTGTGTACAACACTGAACTTTGAACTTTAATTATAATAATTAGGCCATATAACTCTTATATTAAACATCAAGGCTTTATAATTCTCAAACTCAGCATTACCATACCCAGAAAGACTGTAGTAAGTGCCAAATTATCTCATCACAGCATTAAAGCTCTGTTTGCTATACTTCACCAGTCATGTCGGCATATGACATGTCGCTCAGTTCAGTTCCTGTTGAATTCTAGATCTATGTTCGCTCTCTGATCAAATTTTCGTCTTCAGTTCAAAATTAGTCGATGATAAAGGACAGCAAAGGATGTTTTCTTAACGGTATATTCTTTTGTAATAAAAAACACACATGAAGAGAAAATCTACGAACCTTTTATCGGAGGAGAACCATAAACCAGGATTCCAGAGCAGGAGCAACCGGTTCTCCTTCCTCACGCTGATGTTTACATCTCCGAGCACCTGTCGCTAAGGACGCCATTACTATTGATCTATGGGTGTTCATTGTTTCGATCAATCAAATGTTGTATCTAAATAAAATTTTGGGGAACATTCAAATTAAACCGATTCAGATTTAAAAGAAAAGATTTTTAATTTATTAGGATCATCTCATATACTTGGATATGACATGTATAAGAAAATAAATAAATCTTTCAATAATGAAATAATGACAAATAAAATAAAGGGTTTTCTAAACAAAGGTAGAAACATGCAGCATGGAATTTGCATTGATTGAAGAATTCACCAAAGACTTCGTTTTCATTTTATGATTCACACCAGTATTTACAGTAAATGTTATTTCATTAGTATGGGAACAATTTGGAAAACGATTCTGTTACCTTATTATGGACCATATTTTAATGGATGATAATCTATATTTGAGAGAAAACAGGGGCGATCACTGATCTGACCTTTGGTTCGCGAAAATTGATGTCAAAGCCTGCGTTGGGCCCAGAATCTAGATCTATCATCTGGTAAAAGAATTGGACGGACTGACACCAAAATGTCAGATCCATTGAAAAAAAAAGGATATGCAACAGCTTTTCATTTATTATTATTATTATAATGATCAATTTGCTTACTTGAACTTGGCTTGGATGAGGAGAGATCTACTGCTTTTTGCATGATTAACCTTCTCTTCACCACTTAGGCCGAGGACATCTTTCACCTTTCCTTTACTGTAACTTTTTCCTTCTACTTGTGCTGGTAGACACGGTCGTCTGTCTGTGGCAAGGCGAGTGGCCTGGAGGAGGGACATCTAGATCTAGTGGGCTCTGAGAGCGTCTGCCACTGCGTCACTCCTCAGCGTCTTCTTGGTCTGCGTCTCGCTTTCCACCCAAAGTATCTGAGGGTGTATGCTCATAGGGCTGGTCGGTTGACAGGCATCTATAGGACTATGTGTGAGGTGTCCGAACCACTATTGTAGGACTGGTGTTGCTCCTCTAATTTATTTCCTCATTCCTGATCTTGTCTCGCCTGGTCTTGTTCACTGCTTTCCTCAGGCATTTATTTAGATTCTACTCATACGTGATCTGTTAAGGGCCATGTCTGGTACTGGTATGTCAGCGTTGGCAGGAAAATGGCGTTGATGAGATTCGCCTTGGTGTTCATGGAGATGCTGGGATGTATAGAAGAGGAGCAAGTTGGTAGCTGACTGCGTTGACTTTCTCTCTGACATGTGGTCTCGATGTCTCTGTCTAGTTTGCTGTTTTTGGTGAATGTGCTGCCCAGATATATTTGAATTCACCGGTTTGCTTCAGCTGGGTTTCATTGATGTTAATGTCCAGTTTTTCTGGTCTCTTGCTCACGGTCATGACCTCGGTCTTACTGACACTGATCTCCATACTGTAATCAAGGCCATTAGAACTCCCCATGTTTAAGTTTTAATATCAAATTGATTTGTTTGCACACAGACTGGCAACTTTGCTTTTCAACCTTTACACAAATGACCATAGAACCGTGTTTCCCACAATGTTGGTCATAACCCCCGCCCCTTTTTTCTGGGAGTCATGAAGGGTCTGTTGTGTGGGCATATATTAAGATACACATGTGGATTTTAAATTTAAATAAAATTCGATATACAACACATCTCCATCGCAGCTGGTTCTAAGCTGACCCTTTCAACTGAGCCCATGTCATTCTAGTAGCCTTGGCCTCACACTCCATGGATCTCCGCCATATGTCTGTTTTCATCTCCCTCTTTTCCTTTTCCCCTGCGGATTCCACTCTAGTGCCTGCCTGGAGATGGTGTCAGCTGGTCTGCGCAGGGTGTGGCCAATCCATCCCCATTAGCATTGTGTGCTGAATGTGTGTATAGTAGTCTTAAAATTAAAGGCGGTTGCATTTTTTTTCCTTTGAAAAGGTAAAAGAACAAAAACAGTGATCATGTAACACGGGAATTGCATCCAGTAATGTGCAACTCTTTGTTTTGTTTTTACTTCTTGATCATTTTTCCCTGCTAATGAAAGATAACCCCACACTCTGTGTTCCTTCATTTTAGACCCAAAAATTTTGATCATGCACTTGGTTGAAAAGAGAAAGTTGTATTGGTATGGATGGTATAGTTGTGCACCAGACATTTGAGGTCGTCTGAAAGCATGGATAAAGAATGATAACATGGGCTAAATGAAAAAAAATGTAACTTCCATTGCGACATGGTTGTTGGTCTAAAAGGTCAAGATTTGCATGTAGACTTTAAAATATAACAAAAAACATGGCCGGTAAACCAGGTCAAATTTACCAACGTGTCGGCAACAATTTTGTGAATTCTGGGATTAAAAAAACAATTTGAGAGTCACTGAGAGCCACTCCACAAAAGTAAATAACAGTAAAATGCTTGCTTTGCAAAAACAGCCTCCCGTGCATTGTATATAATCATTTATAAGATTTAATCCCATTTTTCGGGGTCCAAATGGAAATGACAGATAGACAAAACATGATGAGTTACTCTTACACTTCTCTGATGGAATTCTTTATCATCCACATTTCAGGGCATAGTTTTAGTGGTGCGGAAATAAACTATGGCTTCTGTGTTGTCACACATGCTGAAAAATGTAACAAAAAGAAAGGCATCACTGTCAAAGACTGGCCTGAGACTGCTTGTGGGTTCTAAGAAAAATTCTCTTGCTGCTGGGAATCTGCTGGAAATTCATGGACAGAGCAGAAGAAGTTTCATGACCAACATTGACCCAGCTCATGACAGGCCTTATGTTCCTAGGAGAACACTGATGTATGTGCCAGGACATGATCCGAAGAAACTGCGTAAAATTCCTCATTTGGGTGTGGACTGTGCTGTCTTGGAATGTGAAGATGGCGTCGCTGTCAACATGAAGGTATGATATCTTGTTTATTTGGTCTCAAAATATTATAATAGATCTAGCAAGATTTTCTAATGTGTGCAACGATATTCATTGTATGAAAGTGAAAGAAAAAAAGCACTTTGATAGTAAATTCTAATGCCGTCTTTGGGCATACCATAAACTATCACTACAGTGGTCTCCGCCTAAGAACCCGCCCCTCGGGAGACATGATTACCGTGTTCTTAGGCGGATTTCAAAGAGGGGTAAATCATGATACCATAATAGCCCCCGTTTCTCGTTGCACTAACACATTAGGCCTAACGGAGCGTCATCACTGACCAAATTAATCTGTGATTGGCTCACTTTGATTTTAAAACACCATTCAAAACCATGCTTATTCCCTGCTAGACCACCCCCATCACCATTACGCAAGACGCTGGCGGCTCCATTCCATAAAATCAGACTTAAAAACCCATTTTTATTCTGAGCCCGCGCTGAGATGTCACTTCCACTAGGCCTAGGCCTACATAGATCAAAACAAAGAGCGGTGTTGTATCATGGCTGGGTGGGGGTGAGACTTATTTGCAGGGTCACACGACATCAAGAATATGGGGAGGAGGGGGTGATGTTGAAGGTGTCTGTCGGAGAATAGGGGGAAGGAGGGAATAGAATTGCTTCAGGCAATGAGAGCGGATAGGCTTAGCCTGCTGAACGGGGATGGGGTGGGGCGATGGGGCAGGAGGAACGCAGCTTTGCTTTCCACCACGGCTAGGGCTTAACTCTAGAACAAAGGCAGGGCGGCTGACAATGTTTCTTGCTATTTAGGTGATGGCTGCTTAAAAAAAAAATCGGTCGGAGGAGAAGACCGTGTTCTTAGGCGGATTTTTTAGTTGAAAACGGGCTCTTATGCGGACAGATTATATAGGAAAAATTCCGTTTCACAAGAATGACGGGTTCTTAGGCGGATTGGGCTCTTAGGCGGCGGACCACTGTATCAAAAAAAAAAAAATTAAACTTTCAACACAGACAAAGCCCTTCATCTGATCATTTTCCAGCAACATTTGGAGTTGTTGAAAACTGGGGCAAACTTGACAATAGCAGATCAATTTCAAAGCTCTGTTACCACCCACCATGTAAAAGTCAAGCCAACCCACGAATTCTCGTACCATAAACAAACAAGTTTGATTGACTAGGGTTGAAAAGGTAACAGGTCAAAGTGCTAAGAAAACAAGACAATTTTTTGAGGTACCCCTTTCCCATTTGCTCCAGCCAGTCAGCTCTTTGCCATCAGACCAAACAAAAGTTCCCTCTTTTTCTCGATCTGTCAGACCCAGCCATATAGTTCCTGACCTAAAAGGGCAGAAAAAGGAAGAAGGTGAGTCATTTTGAAATTAACATAAGATGGAAGCCTACATATTAATATGCACACCTCAAATATTTGTTCAATGTTATATCCCGATATTCAAAAGACTGAATATACAACATATAAAGATAAGGAGAAAAACATTCAACTAGCTTAATTCACTAAGGGCCCAGGCAAGCATGTAGGGTTGTTTTATCAATTAAAAGAAATGTAACTTAAATTTATAGTTACATCAAATATTGAAGTGCCTTTTTGAGATCTGTCTTAGGTGCTCTACAGGTGGCAGCTGAATTTTTTATTGAAACCTTAAACAGCATTTTGGGGAGTATAGTAAAAAAACTTGAAAATGTTAGTCTTTTTTTTTTTCAAGTAAAATCTTCCAAATACAATTCTTAAAGACTATAGTTTCCACTTAACATCAATCAGGTGACAGGTGGAGAGCAATACACTGATTGTGCTCATATTGTTTGCAGTTTCATATAATTCTGATGTGAAGGTCCCTCTCTGGTATCTGCCTTTATTACAAGAATGCATCACTGTATAGGATATATATAATACATTCATAGAAATACTAACCACATAACAGTTAATGTAAAACTTTATCTTGTTTTCTTTAATCTTGACTTTTTGACATTCATCATCTATATTGCTGAATAGACAAACATGCCATTAAAATTCACACAAATGCACTCTGCTCCCTACTTAAATATCATACCCTAATGAGTGCACAAACTTGTTCTCAACTTCATCTTTTGCTGTAGTAACTGTTGCATTGAAGGATCTACACGAGTTCTCTGCATCGGCATACTTCACGTGTCTCGAGAAGAATCTGTAGCAAGCATCATGAGACTCCAAATATTTCCATTCGCCAGCACACCCTGAAGTCATGATAATAAACATGAAATGATGAAATGAAAAGACTGTTCTTGGCACAATATAAGCATTCATGTTTTAGTAATGAGTATAGAAGAAATTCATAAGTATTGCAGAAGAAATTCATTTTTTTTATTTGAAAAATTGTTAAGATATTATTATTGTAACAGGGATCGCAGTCTATTAGAAAATAAAGGTCTTAACAAAATTGAATACATATCAATGAACAGTAATAAATTTACAATGATTTTGCATACAAACAAATTTTTTTTAATCCTCAAGGTCCTATTCCCTTTGGTGCAAGAGACTACTTGTCCTTACACCAGTACAGAAACAAAAGACAATTACTTCAGACTGCATTACCCACAGTCTACTCAGAAAGAATATTCTTGCACTGAACTGAATTCTCTTTTTGACATTCAGACAATGCCACCTACACCAAACTGGAAGAAAGAGGAAAATAGTAAGCATCCGATGCTGGTTTGCCTACTTGAGACTTTTTCTTAATTTATCTGATCACTTAGCTTCAAAAAACACCACCACGACAAGAAAAATAGACCAAAAGAAGGGCCATAAGGTGCCACTTCACAAAACCCCCAGGGGTACGATGGATGCGCTAACCACCTGCATCCAGAACAAGTGAAAAATCACTCCGTCGGCGATATCAGACCTGACAACAACAGGACTGGAAAACCGATGCTAAACAAAGAAATAAAGTCAAGTCATCTGATCACTTCAAATGATACCTTTTCATGAGCATCATTTACTGATTCAGTTAACAATAAAAGTTGAACAATATTATGTAAGCCATCAGGATTCATGAAGCATGCAATATTTCATTCACTAATGACCCCATTGTAATTGTATTTGGAAGGCTTTTTTTAAATCTCCCAAGGCAGGCACAAGAAGCAAAAAGGTCTGCATTCAAGGACTTATTCAAGGTTAGCAATTTTCTGAAAACTTTAAGCCGTACAAGAACAACATTAACCCTAGTTTCGGCAGCGTGCAATGAAACAAACAATTTCAGATCTTCTCCTGAACAGGATGTTGGCTTTTGCAGGTTACCCACTTTGCAACTGAGCAAAGTCAAAAAACACTCATGATTATCTTTCTAACGACACAGTCCCAGGAATGACACGGCTAGGATTCAAACCCATGATGTTTGATTGCAAGCAGCCAGACCATCTGGCCACTTTGCCACTTGTGCATTATATGTACAGATCATTGAACAGATGACCTAACACAGTGCTATAAGATCCTCTTACCTCAATGCTGATGCATTATTAATATCCACACATAAAGTAGCCAATGTACACACACTCACCTTTTGTACACGTGAATGTTTTTCCAGTGAGTGTCCCTGAAGCCTGGCATGCCCGGATCTCATTTCCACTCTTGCTCACAAAGCCCTGTGCACATGAATACTGCACTATATTGCCTCGAGGCACAGTTTTTTCACTCGTACTGACAATGACATGGTCACCTTGGCCATCAACAGAGCATGAAGGGGCTGTTGTTTTTTAAAACAAATTCAAATAACATTAAATTTCAAGTGAAGTTCAAAATGAAACACTCAAAATAGGCATACATACATAAAGAAATGTATGAAATACATAATACTATTGTGTGAATCCTTCCTATTATCTGAGAAATTGATTCTCTATACATAATTATATTCTCCAGTGACTGAATGCATTTACATCGATGCAAAATGTATTTACTAACACACAATTGTATGCTTTCATTTCCTTCAAATTTTAATTATTGTTGGTATTAATTTATTATGTACTTTAACACTTTTCAATCAAATATCTTTGAAATGTCCCTAATTGGCAATTGAAAATTGTACACATCAGCTGCTGTTTTTTCCCTAAAAAATTCTGGAGCAGAAGTGGATGATAATATCGACATGTAGTCAAAATTGGTCAATGAACATAACAATAGTCTATTTATACTTACCTTATGCAGTAGTGACATTGCTGTCTCTCGGGGGTTTTATGGATAAATAAAGATCTAGTAGTCATAGTTCTCCGATAACTGATCAAATGGCACATTCTATTCATGTGTGTTAAATTTTACGATAAGCTTTCAGCTGTTCTTAGTCTCTAAGGAGGAGTATCTGCTTGTCCACTCGTAATAATTTCAATAGTTTCAATAATCTTGACACACATACTTGAGTTTTTTCCACAGATCCCGCCAGTAAAGGGACACTGTGATTCCACAA
>JBDFRD010194930.1:0-11788 GCA_039654405.1 Bullina lineata | reverse complement strand
CATCCTCCCCCCCCCTCCTCCCCCCCCTTCCCTCCCCCCCCCCCCCCCCCTGACCCCTCCCATCCGCGGCTCCTCGCGTTCGGTCCCTTGTAAAATTGCCTTGCGTCAACTCGGGGCAATCAGTTGGGCAGTTGAACCCCACGGAGACAGCGCTGAGCCTGTTCTAGCATAATAAAGTGTTAGCTTGCTTTTAGTCAGCTGATGTTGCTTGACGTTCGCTCGTCACTGTAAAGTTGGCTGCATTGCATAGCAATTGCTTTTGTTGTTTTTTTGCGAGGACGGCAGAATAGTTTGCGCAGTGCTCTGTAACTGCTCAGCCCACAAGTAAATAAGTAAATAAATACATCAGAACAAGCTGATACCGAAGTCGAAGTGTGAGAAAACGTTCTCTCCAAACAGCCACTTTGGAATTTTTTTTTGTTTTTTGTTTGGTGTATCTTGATCTAGCTCTATCTGAAGTTAACGCTCACTTCACTATCAATCCAGCCAGGTGCAAGGAAATTCTTTCACTTTTTCCCCCTCCCACTTTTTATTTTTTCCTGTGGCTGCAGAGTATACCTTCTCAGCTGTTCAGTGAAGTAGGGTTCCCAAACAGTTGCCGGTGAATACTTCACTTTTGGACTTGTCATTTCGTTTTGCTGCCATTGCTTTTTTATTCTCCCCGGTTTCCACACTGCCAAGATGGATTATTTCGGAATGGTAAGAAGATTTTTGCATTATTTTCAACGCAGGTTGGTTCGGAATATATTTATCTCAGGCCATTGCGCACCAAGCCAGTCAAACATTTTTTATAAACTAAAACACACACACACTTAAATTATAGTTCTTGTGTCACGCTCTGTCATTTTGTTTTCCATTTTCATACATTTCCTAAAGGTATTTATAATAATATATTATTCCACACTGACTGTATGTTAAAATCGACGACCTGGCTTTTTCGTGTTTTTGGAAATCAGCGACGTAGGCCTATCATTGAACAAACTGCCTTTCTGATATGACCTCTCCCGATTTCGTTTAGTAAAAATCTCTCTCTTGTCTCCTCACAAGTTCCTGGCTGTCATCGCCATGCCTTGCTCGTTGCCGAAACAAGTCTTTAAAAAAAAAGATAAAGAAGCACAAACCCAACAAACAAACAAAAAACAACATGTTTAAGATATTCGCATCGCTGCTAATGACATTTCCCACTCTTCGATTATCCTCTAAGCTTAACCTGATCGTGCAAGACATGCGTTAAGCTTAGCAGAGATGTCAAATTTGAAGTTAATAGCCAATACCTGTCATCGCTTGGAATAGATATTGTATGAAGGGGAATCTTGTCATATTGAATATTGAAAGTGAATAAAGCTGGCGTGTAGGGCTCTTGATCGATGTGAGGGGTTGGGTGGTGTGTGTGTGAGAGAGAGAGATAGACAGACAGACTGAGAGAAAAAAAAAAGGGGGGGGGGCGTGGGTGTAATTGTCAGCTGGCCAAGACGAGGAGGCAAACATGAATTAAAAGTGCAGCCGACCCCAACTCTTGTCTATCCCTCACGCACACATGTAATAAGATGCGATGGACTGTTAGGCCGCCCCGGAATAGGAAAAGGAAAGGACCTGCTTATAATATGAATGAACTGAATATCGTTACAAAAAACATTTATTTGCTTCTCGCGGTGCGCCACGCTTTGCTTTTGAACTTGGGAAACCTGAGCTTTAAACAAACTTGCGAAATAAATGAAGTGTAACCTTGATTTTCTTTCTTTTTTTGGTTTAAATACGTAAACATTGACTTAATAGCAGATTTTGAGAAAAATAAACACGCCGTTTATGTAAATTTCCCCCCAGAGGGTACTGGAGAACCCAGAACTTTTTTTTTAAAGGAATGAGTCAGTAAAAGGCCAGTGAGTGATTCGAAGCTGGCTCAATTGCTGATCCAATTTTGCATATTAGTGGTAACTACGCTGCTTGGGAAATTTAGTAATCTCGAAATAAACGAGTGAAGGTAGCATGTATGTAATCTGTCGTACTCAGTTTACTGCGTTCTCAAGAAAGACCAAGTGTGTTCAGTATTGCGTTTCGATCCACAATGCTGTTACTTTATAAAGGCCAAATAAACTCCACGTACAAGGAGTGTGGTGGAAGTTAAAATCAACTTACCACCAAACTTATTTTTTGTATCTGCCTCGATGGGTTTTGTTTCTTTTTAATAAAATCTAATTACTGTTATTGCTTCCGTGCGCTGCACTAATGAGTTTCTTTAGTATGAGAATCATATTGTTTTGTGCGGCACGCGAAAGGCTGCTGCGTGCATTATATTGGCTCTAAAAACCCCTTTCCTGTGCGCACAAGTTGCGTGGGTTGCTGAAATATCTGAGTGCCACCGTCAGTTTTACTCATGATGACCTTTTAGCTCTGTGCTGTTTTGACATCGGATAGTTCCACTAATGTACACTTGTGCTGTGTACAACGCACTTTGGCCTGCCTCAGTCTTTCTCAGTCTGCGCCTTTTTGTTTTTCGTTCCTCTATCGTTCTCTAACGTAGGTTGTGCTTTATCCACAGCCGCCTCCAACCTGAAGCTTGGACAGCGGTGTGACCGCCCGTTTCATGTCTAGAACTAATCTTCTTAGTAAGCATTATTTCCCTACGGCGAGTGAAAGGCCGCAGGCTGTTTAAAGTACAGATTGCATGAAAAGAACGTAAAGGTGTTTACCGGCCCGGAAGGGGTGGGAGGATTCAATACCTTACGTTGCTCCGAGGCTTACGACCGGTGGACTCATGTTACACTCCTTAAATTAAGTAATGGAATTATTCAATCGCCCACTTATTTCCATGCGCGTGCGATGCCCTAGTCAACAGCAGTGTCGGTTTGCGGGCAGGTGATACTGCTGTGCGATTGTTATCACTTCTACTGAAAGTAATTACTCGAGGAATTTGAGCGTACTCAGATTTGAGCTGGTCTCTCCAACTGACGTAACCGCTCTCACTAAAGTGCACGTCTACCTCTTTTCAAAGTATGCTATGGATCGTTTGGTTGTTGAACCGGCCACTCGGTAAGGTCTTTGACGTTTCCCTCCTGCTTTTCGCCTCGTCTGCCATGAGCTCTGCTCATTCGCCAAACATGTGCTTATCGAATTTTCGCTCTCAGCTTTTGCGTAAGGCCAAGTCCGCTAGCCTCCCCCGGTCACGTGCTCCGGGTCTCCGGCTATCGACCTTGTTGTGTTTGTCCATTTCGGCAGGATGCGCTACTGCCTCCACTTGTGCAAGATCCCGGGGATTAACTCCGCCTTTGTACTCTGCTCATTCGCCAAATTAGCCGCTTATAGAATCGCTGGCTCTTTCCTCCGTAACGTACGTTACAGGTATTAGCCACTTGTCCGAGGCCGAAGGTTATTGATCTCTTTGTTTTTCCCAAGCGGGAGTTGAGTCTTACTTATGCTCGTATGATGTGCCGCTGCCGAGAATATTTCCGAGGTTTTTTTTGTTCGTTAGTGGCGTTGACTCGTAATGTCCAAAGTTCAAAGTTGGGCATCAGAGTTCAGTGATCCGGTATATTCGACTCAAGTGTTTTGTAAGACCACGTTGTTTAGCTGATTCTCTTATCAACCTAGGAAGGGTTGAGGGTAAACATCGTGTTGGATTTTTCTCCACTGTGAACAAGCTTCTGCATTCTTGGATAATTGAGTGAATTTCTGACCTCATGCTTTTACGGTACTCATGAAATGATAATTGTGTTTATCACCCATCTCATGAAGAAATACCCTTCGGCATAAAAAACACATCGTCGACATTAATGGTATTACAACGAGACTTTTGTACATTTACTATAGGAAACTTTTTTTTTCTTTTGCATCCACATCATTCCACCCGTCGTTGTACATTCACTCATTCTACTCTTTTTACCTTAATCACCATATTACAACTTTCTCACCCCATTCTTCTCTTCCTCTCATAATGAACATTTTCCATCCTTTCTCTTTCTTTCATTCCATTCCACAATTTCTTTTGTTGTGTTTGTTGGCATCCATCTGTCATGGAGTTGCATCGCCTGCTGTGGCTATACAGTCCTATCCTTGATGGTAGATCCTGTTGCACTTGCTACAATTGAAAGTTTGGCGCTCTGTGGTTGTTGATGCTGTCGTCTGTGCTCTCACCTGACTGCTCTTCTCGCATCCCCTCGCTGTTCTGAATGCCTGCCTTTGACAATCTTTTTCCATCTGCTAGCGGCGCCACAGTACAGCAACGTTCTCCCAGCTTTTTGGCTCGATGTTTCAGACGTCTTTCAAGTGGGGAGCAGACCTTCCACAAGTCGGGAACCTGTGATGAACTCACCTTTTCTCTTACGTCTGCCAATTCTCACCCTGTCTCTTATTTCATCCTATCCCCCCCTTTTTTTTTCGTTTTTGTTCACCCCAATCTACCCAATTCTCATTGCACCCCATTCCACTCTTTCTATCTCTCATATTAACCCTATTGCAGGTCAGACTAGTTCCAAACGTATTGACCATGTCTTTCCTTTGGAAGGAACGACGCCTTTGGGCAGAGCATTGTTTCTTGGAGGCTGACCGGGCAAAGCAGCGCTATAGCTGCTTCGATCGTCCCTGAAAGACGAAAAGAGTCATACCATACCTTTTTTTTCACCCTTTGTCTTCAGTTCAATATTTTATTCTTTTTCCCCCTTCTCCCGTTTGGCCCAGCAGGACGCCGACGATAGCAACTTAGCCTACAGACTGGGTACTCTTTGGGCTGGCATGGATCTAGATACAGTGATCAAATGTGAGCCGAATAGTCCCCTGGACCGCTGCTCCCAGCACAATCTCGACGACGCTTTCCCAAGGGACGTTTTCCCCTACGATCCTTCCCATGACGACTACGGCTCGGACGACCGCTCCTATCAGGGAGACAGCGCTGACAGCGGCAATATATCGCCCTGCAGCCTAGACAATATCAAAATAGACTTCTGCTCCAGCTCGTTCAACTCGGAGAGCGGCGAGGGCAGCGATGGGAACACACGTCTTTGCCTGGTCTGTGGTGACCGCGCCTCGGGATACCACTACGGCGTGTCTTCCTGCGAGGCCTGCAAGGCCTTCTTCAAACGGACCATCCAAGGTAAGCCGTCTCTGTCTGTCTCTTTGTCTGCCTGCATGCCTGTCTGTCTGTCTGTCTCACTGTCTCTCTGCTGCCCCCTTCCCTCTTTTTCCTTTCCAACCCACTCAACACATCCTATTCCCCCTATTCGTTTGATAAGAACCTTTCTTGTGATGCTGTGCACGAGCTGGCTGCTACAATTGCAGTTTTGCTTATGAACCCTGTCATTTCTTTCTTCTTGGGCAGTTTCTATTATACTCCCATTGTATTTTCAACTGAAAGGACGCCCTTTTCTGGTTCCGGTTTTTTTAATTGTTTGTGCAGTCTTGTAGACGACACAGCAAAATGCCTGAAAATATTAGCCTTTTAAGGTTTATCTCATAATTCTCGACAACTATTCATGTTTGGACATCTTGCTTTAATTAATGCAGCATACTTGATAAAAAAATAAAGCAAATGTAATTATTTATTCAAACCCTGGCCTGAATATCCACCTGCATATATTTTAAAGTTAATTATAGCCACTTCGCTTACTGCCCTGTCTCATAAAATCTTACCTCTGTAAAGGTTCGAAGAAAAGTGTGCCAAATGCTGTTAAAGATAAACTTATGTCAGGTCATTATCATAGACGTAACCTATTTTAGCCTCAAGCTGGTAAAGGAAAAGGGCGTGTGTACATATATGTGTGTATCCAATATTATCTGACACCTAAATTTATCATATTTTTTTTTATTAATCATCCTTAGACTATGTTTTTAAATGTACATGGGTAATTCTTATTAGATGTCGCGATTTTCCCTTAGTGCGAAACTTTCTTCTTGAGTTTTGTTACGTTCTTATTGTCATGCTGCTCAGTGTAGAACTCTAGTTAGAGGGCTCTAGAATAGTGGTAGTGGCGGTGCCTGAAATCAGTCACGGCTTCGACAGTGACTGGCGTGTAACGTCGCTATAGTTGTTGCGAGACGTGATTGCGCACACAGGTAATCAGTCTTGTATCAGTCACGGAACTGTTTGTCAGTGACATCCATCTTACCTCACTTGGTAGTTTTATCTCCGAAGAAAATAGATGCGTCGTATTACTTTTTTAAAATGTAGAAACATGAATGCTGAATTCCTTCAATTTCTTATGGAGGCGGATTCCAGAAGAAGAGATATATAGTAAGCTAGATTTATAGAATATTTTTTTTTCATCCATGGACCTAACAAAAAAAGCAAAACATGCCCCCCCCCCCCCCCCCAGCTAGTCATGAAAGTTAAGGCTGAATACCTTACCAGTAGATTTTTCTTGACTCAGAAGTGTTTGTGCAACAATAAGCAAAACTTCGGCCCCCACAAGTGCCGTTCTCAAAGCATGCCGTTACTCTCAGAGCATTATGCCTCGTTGGAGACTGATGAAATTCCGTTGCTCCTGTCCTAAAATCCTTAAAGCAATTGAAGAGAAGAAATTGCATCTTGGCGTGTACGACAGAAGCCACTTATAAAAAGGAAACGGTACGAGACTATCATGAGTTGTAGTAGCATTTCGGCGACACTAGTCTCGAGTGTGGGGTGGGAGTAAGTTGATGGGATAAGTCTGAAAGGTATCCACCAAGACACCGCAACTGTGTTTGAGCGTTTTCATTTTTCCTCCTTGTTTTGTGTGCGATAACAAATCACCTGCTTGAGCTGTGGGCGTTAACGAAATTCGAGTTACTCCAGCAGATTTTTATTGCGTTGGACGTAATTGGTGACGATACGTTATACCGTTCCTCTTCGACGTTTTGAAAGCCCTCCTTCAGCCAGGCACTTAAAAAAATGTTTCGTTTTTTTAGTCTTGCTTTATTTCTTGTCTCTTTTGATTAAGGAAGAACGCCAGTTTTAAAAAAAATCCCATTTTTCCTTTTTTTCACTAATAAAGTCTCTACGCGACTTGGCTTCCACCTTTATCTATCTGTCTCCTTTTTTTACCTGGCCTGGTTGTCTGTGCCTACGTCAGCTCCTTTACAGGTCTCCTCCAACCAACCCTACTCCAACCTTTGAGAATCGGGCTCATTGCCCACTATTCTATTGGCCACTCAGTTAATAAAATGAAATGAGGGCGCATGGCTTATGATTTAGGCTTTTAGTTCGGTAGCCGACCAGGAATAATGTATTTCCCGGGTCTCTCCCCCCGATTTTCCGTTACGTTTCATCAGTGGCGTGAATAGCTTTAGATTTGAATATGACACGCTTTGAACCGTATCGACAGATAAGGGGGAGTTAATTGAACTGATATGTGCGTGTGATCGGGTTTTCCGATGTATAGTTTTGCGTTCCAAGAGTGTGTCTTAAATTGACTTCAATGTTGTTTTTTTTACCTAATAAAAGCTTATATTTGATGACTACAGGTGAGCTCTGTTAAAAAAAAAGAGGAATTATGCAACATGTATGTTCTTTAAAGATATCTTACGAACTCCGTGTATGTTCTTAATTTATGAAAGGGAGTTGCGGATCTCATGACCTGGATTCCCAGCTACCCCATAGTTTTATTTTACATGTATAACAATTCCCTCACTTAAAAAGTAGCTTTTGTTTACGTTTCTTACTGAATTTACTCTTGTGAAGCTAGCTTTCATTTAATATTAAAGTTGAAATAGTCGAAATACCGCACGAACTTGTAGTAAAGCATCGTTACTACTGTACCCCATGTTAACCACTACGGTCGAGTACTTTGTGACGTTTGGGTACTGCTGGCGTCAGCCATCTCTCAAACAAGTAAAGCGTGTTTATGTGGTCGGTTTCCATCACCGGCGTACACGGCCACAGTTGAGTGCTCATTTGTCGACGCCGTGTCAGTATAACCCTACACTCGATAGAGCATCGCTTAGCCTGGGCTCCACATTATAGGCTCCTGGGTTAAATATACGACATGTATTATGAATATGGCGCAGCTCCATATCAGGACTGTTTCAATGCTTGCAGCAGGCAGAAAGTACATCTTTTGACCTTTGTGTCGATTTCAGCGATGGTTGTTTGCCTGGGTACGTTGACGTCGGGCTTAACAAACGTCTTACAAATAGTATGTGGGCCCCACCCTTTCTCGTTTTGTCCCTCAAACTTTTACTGTCTCGGCATCCTGCTCATGAGGTCTAGTTCATGTTGATTTATCTTTCGTGTTCTTCTCAAATAGTTTTTAATTTTCTGTTGAAAAAAGATGCACTTTTAAAAAGCTTCATACACACAGCGCCTTATAGAATACATGTTTTAAGAACGATGGGTGCAGTGGTGAGTTATGTATCAGCGGCAACGACAAGACAGCGTAGTAGGAGTCTGAACTTTTTGTGGAATTTGGTCAGAACGTAGTAGCGCAAAGCAAACCCAGTCAAGGCCATTTATGCTGCTCTAGTCTCTGCTCTCCCCCCTTCCCCTTGACCCTTTTCTGTGAATAATTTTGTTTTCACTCGCCTTACATCTTCACCTATCTTTCCCCCCTACCCCCATCCCCATCACTCTCGCCTCCCGCGAGGGTGAATCTGGCCCAAACAGACCAGCGGAGTAGTAGTATTTATTTGTCCCGAGTGTCGTTCGTAGATGGAAAGCGGACATAATAAATATTGTTAGCCTCATTTTTCTCCAAGTCTCAAGGACGGGGCCCACTAGCGTGGACTTTTCCCCCGTCCCCGGTCTGTCCGGCGATTAAACGTGTGCGAAAGGAAGTGCGTCAACCCACAGCTGGCTCCTTGCATTGCGTGTACACGAGTGAAACATCGGTGACGAACTACATAAACTTAGCCTTTGGATTCCGTCGGTGATATCAAACAGGAACAAACCGGGCTGGAGAACTGGCGTAAAAGTAATTAAGTCAAGTATCGTGTGGACTTTGTTGTTATTCCCGGGAGAGAAAGACAAATTCTCCCCTCGTGCGTAATGCTTTGTTACTCATTAAGGGGCGAAGTCGTAGGGTGCAAATGACGGCGTGTTGAAAACAGTTTTTGGCTAGACACACCCACTTGTGGTAATTGTCTCTCATTAGTTTCTTCAGCACTGCTCAGCCGGCCGTGTTTCCCCGCTTCTTGTCTTTATTGGCTGCCATTTTAACTTTTCCAGGTGTTTAAAATATCTCCCTAATAAAAAAAAGAAAGGAGAAAGAAGTTTAAAGAAAAGCTAGCAAAAAAGACGCAATTGCTAGTTGTCCCCGTTGCTGCGCCCAACTTGATTCATATCAATAATCCGTTGTACATGCTATAAACCCTGAGTTTCGTACGTTTTCTGAGGTTAACTCGACACTGGTGTAATCGATGGCTTATGTTGTGGTCATTTTCTTTGTTTTATTAGCAAGCCAGCTCAGCAAGCGAATTGGGGTTTGCATAATTTGTTTTCCTCAGATAGATGAATGCTTTCTTGGTGGGCCTGACTCATTGCCTTTCGCCCTTGCCATTTGCGGGGCAAAAATGCCCAATGTGAAAAACAACCTTAGCAAGGACAAAACCGAGGCAAATCTAGAACAAGGCCTGTGTTTCGTTGTCCTTGCCCTATTAAAGTTTGCAGACAAACTGCTCAAGTCGCGAGTGTAAGGGTCAGGCTTGTGCGTATTGGAGGACACGGTGACCGACCTCAAAATGGTGCTGGTCATTGTTAAGTGGTCAGTGGTAAGTGATAACAGGATGGGGCTATCGTTCCTGCTGGCATAGAATGAAGTGTTCGGGGTCAGCTACCAGCTTGCTTCCCCCCTCCCCCGTCCCCCTTTCCCCCGTGTACACATCACTATTATCTTCAAGAGTTGTGCGTCCCCATTAACGGGCTAGCTCCTGGCTAGGCAGGTCGTGAATGGAAGTCCTGAACTGAATAAGGCTTGGTGATGTCGTGGGCTTGGTGGTGTATTCCATCTAGCAGTATAACATTACTTTGGTTCCTCTCTCACCGTTATGTTATTTTCCTTCTTAACTCGGTGTTTCTCTCGTCATAGGTTCGGTGTTTCATCGTTTACCCTTCGTCTGAAAAGCCCCAAATCCCGTTAATATAATATTACAACAATTCATTGATACATGTATAAAAGTCTTTGATGGAAGAATAGGGAACCCTTACCGTAGTCTGCGTAAGCGGGAATAGTATGTTTTTTTTTATTGATAATATCAGAGAATAAAAAAGAAGTCTCTAACCTATGCTCAAAATGTCCGTAATGACTTGTGATTAGTTTATTCCCCATGTCAATTTCTGATCGTATTGCGTCAAGATTTGATGCAAATAATCCACTCGATGTGGAGGGGCAGCATGGCCCCTGTGAACGGCGTCCTGCGTGAAAGAATCGAGGTTCCGAAACTGTGCCGTCTGATTCTACATCAACTGCACGTGCTTCATTTGCGTGGGGGGATTTTTTCCCCTCTTTGTAATGATTTATGATCACCTGGGACTTGTAGGGAAAATCGACCGGGGATGATAAATGATATTGCCCTGGTGCGTTGTGACAGTGCATGCGGGTGCACGTACATCCGCACTTACTCATTGTCTTTCCTTTTCTCTTTGTCTTCCTTACTCATACACGCACACGCACACACACATTATATATTATACACACACACACACACACACACACACACACACACACGCATATTATAGTGTGTCGCCCCCCTTTGTTTCAAGTTTATGAGGCGAGCTAACAATGGTGCGACACGTATAGGCTATGTGGTCTGGCCTTTCTGTTTACTTTTAACAAGATTTTCCCCTGTCAATGAATATATTTTCGTGTCTGGTCTAATTAAAAAACAAAGCAATTAAGAAAAAAAAAAGCCTCTTTGTACCTGCTGTGACAAACTTCGTGTTCAAAATCTGTATTAAAAAGGGTAATCCTCGATTTCATGTCAAGGTAGTGGTTTTATCCAACTCATTAAAATTCAGAACATAACCGCAAATTGAAAATGGAGCTCATCCAATTTACCGTCGATGAATAAGAATTATGGTGGGCTTGATTTAATTATCGATCGAACTTCCTATTTTGAATTAATTCTGTTGCATGTTGACGACGTAGCGTGCTGGATATGGCCTCTTGTATTCAACGAGATAAAACGGACACTATTTCTAACTCATATCACGGGAGACTTTTAATAACTTTTGACCTACTTTTGTGCTCCCTGGCCTATAGTCCAGAAATAACAGTCATAGGTAAATTTTTTGTGGGTCTCTTTCTGCACGGCATCGCTACCTGTGCGCGGGGGGAATCCGGCGCTATGCCAGCGTATCCGTGACAAGGTGTGTGTATGCTTGTTTGTGTGTTGTTTAGCTGCGTTATATGTTTAACTTACTTCTATTTTTCACTCTTCTTATTTGTTGAATAAGCGTGTTTGCGAGTCGACAACAGGAAACTTCTATTGTTCACCTGCAGAACCCCATGAAGCAAAGATTATTTTTGCAATTATTTTTCTTTTTACCCAATGAACACCTCTGCTGCTGACATAGTATTGACACACCGGATAAGCTTTATCTGAGCTTTCGTTGCTGCTTTCTCTTGTTTCTCTACTTCTTGCCGCTGTTTAGCATCGTCAGCATCTGTCTTCCATGTACATTATGTTTTCTAAAATTAAATTATGTCTGTTGAAGTCTCTGTGTGTTCAGCCAGTTTGTGGGGTTTCATTTCGCCATGCTAATCTGTGAACTCGGGATACCTCGTTTTTTGTTGTCGCCGTCGTCTTCGTCATCATCATTATCATCATCATCATCATCATCATCATCATCATCATCATCATCATCATCATCATCATCATCATCATC
>JBDFRD010194820.1:0-11789 GCA_039654405.1 Bullina lineata | reverse complement strand
GAGAGAGAGAGAGAGAGAGAGAGAGAGAGAGAGAGAGAGAGAGAGAGAGAGAGAGAGAGAGAGAGAGAGTGAGTGCATAGGTGCTTGTGAAAGTGTAAAAACTGACCTATATCTATACATTATACAAAACAATTATCTGTAAAAGCCAGCATTTGAACAAAGCCTTTATATTATAGTTCATAATAAGTGTTTCAAAACTCTTTTGTCTCTACTTTCAGCAATCTACGAAACTTCTTGTGGCCGTTTTGTTGATCCATAATTTTAATTGTTACCCAACAAGTTTAAGTAAAAAAAAAAAAAAGCAAAGTTCCTTAAAGGCCAGTGAGGTCCATAGAGCTGAAGCTTATCCCTGTTTCGGTAGCGTGAAGCGGAAAAGATAATTTTTAAATCATCTAGACAGGACGTTAGTTTATCATAGGCTTACTTCCCCAGCAGAATATGCCGGTACCCAATTCCCACCTGGGTGGGAAGAGGAAAAATGGTATAAAGTGTCTTTGCCAAGGATACAGCACGGTCATCTCCCGGATTCAAACCCTGGACCCTTGAATTAGGAGTCCAACGCCCTAACCATACTGCTACCACGCCACAACAAGTATAAAAAGTATAAAAACTGAAGTCATACCAATAAGTACCAGCTCCTTGAGAGGTGAGATCCATACCAATCTCTGGTTGGAAGTTTGTCTCATCCATCACCTTGCTGAGACCAAAGTCAGTAATCTTAATCTCTCCACTCACAGATCCGCTGCCTAGCAATATGTTGCCTTGAAGGGAAATGAGGATCATATTATACAATAATTGACATCTTTGGTCAAATTAGCACATAGTGAAGATTATAAAAGTGCTCAATATGTCATCGAATGAGACTAAATTTTTAAAATGAATAAGCCTTAGTTTTGGAATGGCAGTGATTTTCTTGTTTGCAACATAAGCATTTCTTTGAAAAAAACAAACATATATTCTTACTTTGACATAAACAAAAGAATTCAAAATGTATCTAAATACACTAAGAATCTTGTAGATTAGAGACCGAATTAAAATGAATGTATAAGAAACATTTACAGTAAATATCTTTAACTGAATAGCTCTTAATGTAGATCAAAGTTTTTTTGTCTAAGAAAAATCTGTCTTTAAAACATAGCAGGATTTTAAGATGTGATTGTAGATTAAAGATAACTTTAATTTGAGAATGCATTTTACACTTTCACATTCTTTATCTTGTTTTATAAAAAAAAATTCACCAGGATGAAGTCAAACTGGGCTGTGCGGTGTTTCACTCACCAGGCTTAAGATCATAATGTATCACAGGTGGTTTTATCTCATTGAGATAGCGAAGTGCGCTGACCGTCTGACTAATGATGGAGCGCGCTTCCTTTTCTGGAATGCTCTTGTTTTGTTTGAGGTAAAAATCAAGGTCATTTCCTTTCTGGTATTCTAAGACTGTACAGAACCTGAATCAATAAAAAATGAATCAAATTTCAATCATATTTTCAAAACTTAAAATGTTCACTCTCTATCAGATGGCTAAATATTTGAATAACTCATACCTGAATGATCACAATGCTGGAATTTACCACTTTTAAAATTCAGTAGTATTGATGTATAGAACAGCCCATGCAGAATGAAGAGTACTTTCCTGCACTCAAATTTCATACAGATATATCAATTCCCACCAGTGAGATCAATTTCACTAGCAAACTGTGGGAACAAAGTCATGCTGTAGGCTAGTTCCCATTACAGAAAAGTGATACGCCCAACTCTACTCTGTATTTTTCGACGTATATATTTAGGATACAAGCCTTCAGATCTTTTTGTTTTTCTTTATTTAAATTTACCAAGTCAAGCCAGCTCCCCCCCTTTTTTTTTTGCCCTTATTCATAAGAGGCCTAAATAATAATATATCACCCTAAGATTTATCATTTGAAAGGTTTCTGTGTCATGACATCAATAAACAAACTATGTGAAAACTGATCTGACACTGGCATTGCTATAATTAAATAAACATATTAATCATAGATCATTGTCATTACCGTTATTCTGACACTCCTAGAATGAATAGTTTAGTGTAAAAAAAGGCAAGAGAAAAAAACCCCAGCTAACTATCAAGACAAAATAAAATACTCACGAATTATTATCAATTTCGAACACATCAAAAAGCTTTACAATACGAGGATGGTCCAGTGTTTTGTGAATATTATACTCCCGTAATGCATGCCTGAAAAGAAAATCATTAGTCATCAACCAAATAGTTACAATCACTCTTCAACAAGATGTATTGACACAGTGAAAAACCTTTTAAACCCTTTTAAAACCAACACTAAATAAAAATAAAATTGACTGGTTTATACATAAAACATTGAAGGGACAAACTTTAACCCTGGAAGCTTACATGACATTGTTCAATGTCCTGCCGTGCGAGAACTACTGGTCATGCGAAGAACGCAGACCAATGTTCTCTCGCGACCAACTGAGAACCCCCATGGACGTTTTACGTTTTTATTTTTTGACCTCGACCCTCTTCAATGGAAAAGTTCTCATTACTAAATATACTAAATGTGACACAATTATCTAGAAATATCAACCAATGAAATTCCGGTACTTCTTTTTGGTGGGTTTATCCATATTTAGTGCTTTTACCAATTGGTTTTCGAGATGCTTTGTCAGGCTTTGTGTGATTCTGTCGTTTGCTTGTAGATCTAGGCCTACATGGAACAGTCTATCTACTTTATCATTTTTTGATTTCACATCGCTGTTGTTCATAATCCGCATCGCATCGCTTGTTAGAATGATTTTCCATACCACTCAAAATTGCAAAGAGAGGAGCTTTTTTTTTCACTGAGCATGGGCACGCGAGATGACTTTTAACGTCACAATTTCCAGTCGACATCATCACTTCTAGGGTTAAACAGCATGAAACTTCATTCACAGCCATGTCAAGTTGGTACAACCCTCCATCCATTCTTATAGTTTAATCTCATTTGCTTTATGTATCCAAGACAGAAGCAATTTAAAAGCTCACTTTATGTAGTTTGCCTTCTTGTCTTCCTTCCACTCTCTGTTGAGTTGGTGGATTTTACAAGCCACATACCGCTGTTCCTTCAGGTCAAAGCCCTGTAATGAGTCCATGAACAAGTGAATGAAAAATTTGTCAGGATAAGCTGATTCCAGTAAAACTAAAACAACTCTTTAAGTCTCAATTCTCTAACAAGTATGTAAAGCTGGAAAATGGACAAATGGAGCAAATTTCAGGCTTTGAAACCATTTATACAGTAGTAGAACTGTACCTTTAAGAAAATAAAATGATTGTTATACGAAAATTTTGTTACAATTTGTTATTTATTTACATTTATGACTTCAACTCAAATAATTCTGATTGTAAACCATTTGTTATAAAAATAATCTACTTTCTACCATTTGACCGACGTCCAAATTCTTGTGAATCAGCCCTTCCTCTCGAAGAATCTCTCTTCAATCTTCCTTTGTATTTCGTCAAATTTCGATCAGTTTGAAATTAACAAGCCAGTTACAGACACAAAAGATTAAACAATATCCATAATAACTGTAGTTTTTTTTTTTTTCAAACATTCATCAAATCAGACTCATTTGTGATTAGGCCTTCAAAGACGAGCTCTGAATTCAATACTAGCGTATAGCATCTATAAAATTTCTTCGCAATGATCTTATGATTTACAAAGCCACAACCTTCACACCATTTTCTGAAAATAATAGTTGTGCACAAGCTATTCTCAATGCAAAAATACTTTTCTCCCATAATAAATAATGTGCTATCAATTCCTTGAGACTAAAGCACTTTACCTTATGAACCTCACTGAAGCCTCCTTTACCCAGTAAACACAGTAGCAGGTATCGATCATTCAAAGTTGGATGATCTTTGAACCTAGAAATTGAAAAACAAAAATTGAATTAATAAACGCATGCATAGATTTACTCATTTTGCTCGTTGGAACTTCAAAACACACAGCTCACACTAATAGAGTAATAAATTTAATTGCAACACATGTTAATTTCATTCCTTTTCAACCATTTTATTTGAGACTCTGGGTCATTCTACTGTTGAGAATGATGGAAAGCCAAAGGCTAGCAACTGTTCACTTTATTATAGGCATTAAAACTAGCAAAGAACAAAGAGCTTCCGGACAGATATCTATTATTGCACCAACATAAGTTCTAAATATTTTATATTCGTTGCACAGAACAGCTAGCAGTGATGTTAAACATTCAGACATTTTCATAACAATCCCTGTTATTTCTTTTAATGATAATACTTTTACACAATGTCTTTCTAGCACAGCTACTTTTTTAGAATGCAAATCTCATTCACAAGCCTACAATTTATTTAACATTTTTAAAGCACTAATGATTTAGACATATCCCAGGACAGAATGAAGTGGAAATCCTTTGTGTGTGGCCTATACCCTGATAAGGGTGATGGGCAATGATGATGATGAATGATTTAGACGTAGAAATGAGTCTTTCAGTCTGTATAATTCTATGATTACCTTGAATTGTCCTCATTGTGAATACGTTTGAGTTCTCGTATATGAAGGTTCCTCTCACGCTCCAGTTTTTCCATTTCTAACTGGAGGTCAGCATCTTCCTTCTTCAGTGAAGCACTCCGAAGTTTCAAAATTTCATCCTGCTCATAGAACTCTGCCAAGGTTAAGCTGTTAAGAAGAGAAAAAAAAAGTTGTTTTGTTCAGTAAGCTTTACTGTATTCACAATTCAGTTTTTTTCATCAATCTCTAACTTTAATATAGAAGCACTTGTCAAATTAACTCAGATAAGTGCAGGGTTCATAGCCAATTTCCATGTGACAATTCAAGGCTTTTTCCAGGTTAAGATTTTAGTTTTCAAGGCTACCAATGTGTATCGGGAAGAGAATCGAAAGGACATCACAAATGGAAATAACATGTGAAATAACCAAACATGCCCGTAAAAACACTGACAATGATCATAGATGTCGCTGCTTTCGAACGAAGGCTACGTTTTTGTTGTTTTTTTTGTTTTTTTAAATAGGAAGGGAAGTCTAGCTCTTAATCTTCAAGGTTTTTCAAGGATATTCAAGGTTACTGTTTTTTAAGGGTGTTAAATTGCTTTCAAGGATTTTCAAGGCCTTGAAAAATGAAGTTGGTTTTTCCAGGTTTTCAAGGTCCGCAACGAATCCTATATGTGTAACGATTACACGTTGAAATTACTCATCTGTATAAAGGTATCAACTGCTTCCATGTCTGTCTGTCTGTCTGTCTCTCTCTCGTTCTCAATTTCTTTTACACTACTTACTATTTTTCTCCAGGTTTGAGAAAATTGTCGTGCTTAGCATTCTTTCCAATTGCTGTTGGGGGTTTCCTCTTCATGAGTAACCTCCTCTGTTTATCAATATCTTCCTTATCTGCCGTTATCCTCTCTTGCTGCCTGAAAGGAGAAATTGAAAAAAAGCCAAAATCAGTTAAAGAAAACTTATAGAAAACTGTCAAAATACAAATTCCCTAAAATTCAACAAAAAACATTACTCCTTCTCCGCAAGTAAATACTTGTATTGGAAAGTAACTTTCTTTGTCATAAATTGTGGAGTGGACTGCTTTAAGTGCATTGTCTTTAGTAAAATAAGTAAAGATATGTTCCTTGAAGGCCTAAGAACCCAAAGGACTAGATCTTATCCTGATTATATCAGCATTAAGCAAAACATAATACAAGATCCCCTGGCAGGACTATATTTACTTATTACATGTGCCCATGCCTGAGTTCGAAACAATATGCAACATGAATGCCAAACTTGCATGGTCTCCCATTTTGTTATGAGTCAACCAAATTTCTATCTCATCTTGAACCCTATTAAGTAATGAAATAGCTCACTGGAGCTTCATGATTGAGCAAAACAAGTCTTATTCCCTTTACTGCAGAAAGATCACTTACTTCATGAGGTCTTGAAAGGCCCATCCATCCACCCAGTTTTCCACAAACTGAGCTCCCTGCCGTTGTGTAACAAACTGACCCAAGCGTAACCTGTTTTCCATACACTTTTGTCGAGTGGTTTTCTTTTCAAGAGTGCTCTGAAAATATAATATTTATTCGACATCAGAGTATGGATCATTGATCTGTCTACCAATCCGTTGTATGAGCAACATGCCCTAAAAATCAGTTTGTAATGAATTGGAGACATTGAAATATCTTGAGCTTCTTTTCTTTACCTATATGTCGAAATGTTTTGTTGGGCTTTACTACCAGATGCTTCGTAACGAATTGTTTTCTACCCCCACGTGATCAATGTATCTTCATTTACTTTCCTTGATGTTTTCTATATATATAGTAGAGCACACTTATATCGAACATGCTTGTGAAGAATTGACGGAAATAAAGAACACATTGATTTGCCCCACTTTTTCTCTTATTTGTTTCAATAAATTTTGGATGCATTTAGCGAACTGTCGGTAACAAGCTGATGGATGAAATGAATAAATCATCATCCCCCACAAATAGAATTCCTGACAGTTTACGACTGAAATAACGAACCCGCCCGATACATATATGGGCCAGCCAAATTCTATTACGCAAGTCAAACCTTTGCGCAATGCGGACCTACGCAAGTGGCCGAATGGTTTCGCCAGCAGCCCTTGAGGCACTGATGATATAAAATATTTCATTGCTCAATGTCCGCGCACCACTCTCCCAGGTGGTTCTATCATGCTTTGTATGCCCTCAAGGCACTGATGATCTAAAAATATATTTTAATTTTTAATCAACCAAAGGTCAGCGCGGTGTTTGACATTGGAGAAAGGGAGAAAAACAAACTTCAATAACATACTTTTTTGCCCCTATATGAAATAAATAGCTGCATTGTTATTGTACCTGTACATGATGTAGTATCTTGTGTGTGTGTGTGTGTGTGTATGATGTGATATGTGTTGCTGTGATCGATGGATATAAAGAACTATTTTTTTTTGTCTGGGCCTGTTCTTTATACCAGTGCTCTTCTGTACCTATAGATGAAAGCATTCACGAATAAATGATGGGTTTCCTTGACTTACAAAACAGCTATTTGTAGAATATGTTTATAGGAACTATGTATCAGAAAATTGGATGCAAATGAAGAGGAAAAAGGAGGGTGACACCCTTACCAATCTGAAATAAAATCCTTCGACTTTCGAAATAATTAATAACTGCATAAATTCACCACACAAAAAGTAAACTTTACAGGGCGGGGTTTTGTCTTATTGGCAGCCTCTGGCTAAGTTAGGATGCCCCTACAGAGGTTATTCTTGTTTGTTCTACGACCCAACCACGAAATTTATGCGAAAAACATTCCCTTCAGACCTACGAAACCTCGTGTAACCACCGATCTGCCATCCTTTTGTGTAGATTAGCTGATTAGCTGGTGAGCAGCTGACAAACAAAACAAGGTAGCTAAATGGTGTGAACTACTCCATTGCTAGGCCTGAGGGCATGGATTGTTAACGTAGCTGTACACAGTCTCTACACGAGAAAGTTTTCGGTCAGGTGACTGTAATTATGGTACAGAGGAGAAAGTTGGCGGTCAGGTGACTGTAATTACGGTACAGAGGAGAAAGTTGGCAGTCAGGTGACTGTAATTATGGTACAGAGGAGAAAGTTGGCGGTCAGGTGACTGTAATTACGGTACAGAGGAGAAGTTGGCAGTCAGGTGACTGTAATTACGGTACAGAGGAGAAAGTTGGCGGTCAGGTGACTGTAATTACGGTACAGAGGAGAAAGTTTGCCCCAGTGTAAGCAGTAAAAGGAGGGTTAAATAAAATGTCATTTTCTTGAGGATTTTCATATTGATGATCAAATCAACTAAGTCAAGAGTTAGAATTTAATCTAAATAGATGACTTTTTAACACAAAACTGGACAATATAAAAACTATCTCAAAAGAGTTAACCATAAACTACGTACCTTTTCAATGAGCAGAGATTTGTTCACCTCCAAACATTTTTGTAAATTCTCTTTGTGTTTATCCAGTAATTTTTGCTGAGCTGTACACTGACGTTTCAATTCATCATTTTGCTGCAGGAAAAAAAAAGAACAGAATAGTATTGACCAAAATGTTATTTAAAATTAGCTAAAATACAAATGAGTATTCATCATGGGTTAGAATGGAACTAAAATCCGTTCATAACATGTAAAATGTCGCTCAAAGAAAGATAGGGGAAAAAAAAGCAGAAAGCTAATGTTCTGCTTAACATGAGTTGGTTATTTAAAGTCAGTTTTTCAGTATTTTTTTTTTTTTAACATTTCTTCTCCTTTGTTCCTCCACTACTAACTCAGAGAGTCTTGATTGAAGTGTCGACCCACAAGGACTGACTTTTTGTTTATAGCAATTTGTACCATTTTCATGGTGTCGGCAATCTTTAAGGTAAGCTACATTCCGTTTTTACAGGTACTCTATATCGTTGCTACAGATTGAAATATTCATTTCCCAAATGGTCTCTAAAATTGAAGATGTCTTCCCCACAACTGTGAGCTAATTTCATTGTGCTCCATTCAAATAAAAGATGAAAAAAAAGGGGGGGAGAGGAGAACTTTCAAAAGAAAACAAAAAAATCTTCATGGATTTTTATTTTTCTGTAAATAACAAATCTTTTTTTTCTCTGACAATGAAACTATCAAGCACTACTAAAAAAAAAAGTCCACAGACTACTTTGTAACCTAAATAATTCAATTCATTCACATATCTTTAATGGTACACAGAGATTCAACTGAAATTTCAACTGATACTTTCAAAACATTGACTGTCCTACAACAATGTGTCAGCTTGCCCCCTGTTCCACCCTCAACAAAACATGCAGCTAGGCAATCTCTTTCACATGCCTAGCCACTCAGGATTCGGTGACTATAGTATGGTCACGCACTAAGGATAGCACATGGAAAGGAAGTTCAAAAATGTTTAAAAAAAAAAAGAAAACTTGCGATGGGAGAATTTTTCAGTGTTTTGCATAGCATCTTCTCACTCAAGTGGTCACAGTCACATTGGTGCATTTCTGATCAAAATGCATAGTTTGCTAAACAAATCAAAGGTACTGACTGAAGGACCACTATATCAATTTAGTGATTGCTTGTGAACTTTAAGGAATAAGAAAAAAGGTTAGGTTAACCCTAACCTCTTAAACTTTGCAATACTCTTGTGGAATAATGAATTAATATGAGTGTTGCAGACCTAACTTTTATTATTTCAGACATGCCAACCCCATTTGAGGCTTGGAGTAATCACAAGCTGAATTCGCAGTAAAATGAGGACCCAAAAGAGTAATTTTACAACGGCAATAAGGTTAAACCTGTGAAGTTGGCATGTCTGTAATTTGTCATGTGTGTGTGAGAAGGGGGGGAAGAACTAATTCTGCAGCAAGGGTCAGAAATAGTTTCTCTGCATCTTCAGGAGCACTCAAGCATGCACCACACAGCCATTTTATCACAGTAGACAAGGCCATCAAAGTTGTTTCACTTTTTTTTTGTAAGTAGGATTCACGTCTTCAACAGAAAATCGTTCAAAAGTTGCCAAAAAATCAACATGATATACTACCCATATAACGATGATATTGTCTTAATCTTTCATAAATTTCTCATGCAATTTAGTAAGTTATCTAATAGTATTGTCCTGGTTGTGTACCAGTCGTTGAATGGAAATAAATATTTCACCAAAAAAGTAGCTCTTGAGAACAATAAGTATTAAAAAATTGTGATCAATATAAATATTTGAACAATCCTAACTTTAAAACGAACAAGATAAAAACAAATTAATAAGTAACAATGTTGAACAGAAAATCAGTAAGTAATCCAAAGAGGTAGAATAAAATGTTCATTATGTAACACAAATATTAGTTTTCAAATACCACTTCCAGAACGGAATTTTGTCGAACATAATTCTGAAAGACAAAATCAGTATGAAACCGAGATATAATCAGAGACATTCGTGTCACATCTGTTCAAATAGCATAGAAAAAAAAAATATTCAGGGTTACTAGAAATATTATAGAGTACTTTTTCAGCTTATCAATCAAACACCAATCAGGATCATATATGATACATTAAAAAATGTGGTTCATCATTCCGGATTATCAGTTTAAAAATGGCTGGAATCTTAATCCTTTTTTCCATTTCCAGGATTTTTCTTAGTTTGAAAAACATTTCCATGTTCTTTAGAACGTAACACACACTTCTGCAACAAGCTTAGTTCATTTAAGATTGAAGAAAAATAAAATCATTATGAAACTCAAGCAGGATTAAAAAAATATTTAAAAAAAAAGGCTTCAGAAAAATAAATTATAGCTTTATTCTTATGTCATAATGTATCAGCTCCTATACAAAAGTGATAAATTATGTCTTGAACTCAATATTCCACACATATTCTGCACTTATTCAGATTGAGGAAAACCTACCCTCACTAATTCATCAATTTTGGTGTCCTTCTGTTCCAAGTCGGACATAGATTGACTTTCCATTGCTTGGAGGTGCACCATAGATAATTCTGTCTGAAATTTCAAAGAAATAAAACAAATAGATAAAATAAATTTAATGCATAATACTGACAATATGAGGCATGTCATCACAGGCCCAAACTGACATTTTTTAAAAAATATACTATAAACAATATGTTATACCTGCTACAAATGGATACTGAAGCAACTTTTGTTCACTTTTAATATTGTAAGCACATGAATTTTTGAAAAAAACTCAGAAAAATTTCTTTTGGAATAAAACTCCCATTACTTTATTATATTATTACTCTTTTCTGTAAAAAAAATCACGTTTTATTATCAGGTTCCCAACAAAGGGAATGAATACAAAAGAAATAAAAAGGTTCTAGACAAGAATTATTACCTGAACACATTTTGTACAAGCGTTTGCCCCAATACCAAGAGATATGGCAGGTCTACTAGGTAAGGACAAGATATCAGCCACAGAGTTGGAAGAGTTGCCAGGAGAGTTGGGAACAAAATTCTGAGGAGTAAAATCATAACAGATCAACGATTATTAAAGAATCCAGTGTCAGCACTTCAAAATTAGGCTTTTTTTTTCCATAAGGTTCGTAAAATCAAGCAAAGCATAAGAAAACCCACTTAAAATTAATAAACTATTCTCATATTTTCAGTAATGAGAGATGAATTATTTGTGATCGCCGAGGAAGAAACAAACAAAACTGAGTATTTGGCACTTTGATGACTTGAGTGCTCAGATAGAATTCGTTGACCAACACAGTTTCCTCTACAACGCATGCTCTTTCTCATGAAAACAGATTTGTAGACTACAGGAGTGAGCTTGCTCTATCTCATGGAACAGTATTATGAAAATGCTATCCTTTAAACCTGTTTAATGCAGATCAAGGATACATTATATGAGTGTTTCCAGTGAGAAATTGAATTATTTTGAACAGAACTGTTGATCAACAGTACTGTGAGGCAAACCCATGGGATAAAAACTTATATACCTGATTATTGATCTCAGAACTAACCACAAATGCTTGAGGCGATGGAGACTTGACACCAGCATTTGCAGGTTGAGAATTGCGACTCGGAGACTGATTTTGCTGTAAAATGAAAGATATTTTGGTACAATTTTCAACATCCAATGAAATTCAGACATAAATCCTTTAAAAAAAAATCACAATAACTGTTGCTATTGCAGAGAGATCAATATCTTAAAGAAATGTCAGAAAATTATCATTTTTGTAACCATCCAATTATTTACTTACTTTATCTGTCCCCAACTCTACCTTTCGGTGTATGGGTTTATCTTAATGATCCCTTTCCAGGCCACCCTG